>PVHP010013063.1:0-41684 GCA_004024765.1 Zapus hudsonius | reverse complement strand
AGCACAGAGGAGTTCACAGACCAGGCCACAGGACGATGGCAATGGTATGTTAGCCAGAGAAGACAAAACAGGTCACACATGGGGTCCAAAAGCCCAAAGCCACAAGATCAAGGTTCTAGCAGCAACAGATGACCCCACATCCTGGTACCAAACCTGTTGTGGTCAGCTTTCTAGTTGCTGTGCAGAAAGAACCCAAACAAAAGCAGCTTGTGGAGGAATGGGTTTATTAGGCTTACAGACTCCAGGGGAGACTCCATCCTGGCAGGGAAAATGATGGCATGAGCAGAAGGGTGGACATCACCTCCACCACAGCACTCCAAACAATGGCAGGAAGGTGTGCCAAACACTGGCAAGGGGAAGGTGGTTTATAACCCCATAAGCCCGTCCCTAATAACACAGCTACAGCAAGGTTCTAATTCCCAAACTGCCATCAGCTGAGGATCAATCATTGAGAACACATTCATTTGTTTGTGGGGAACACCTGGATCAAACCATGACAATGCCCCACCCAGAGCTGCTGTGGAACAATGGTTTTCACACTTTTTTATTCTGAAGACATTCTCTCTTCCAATTCCCACCTCCACCTTTCCTTGTTCCTTAAATGAAATATCACCAGGAGCTCTAATCTAAGCTTATAAGAGAACTGCCACTCTCCTGGGCAGTTTAGATCTTCACGGTCAGTGAAGAAAAAAACAAAACAAAACATTTTAGTTTGGTGGAACTCCACAAAACCTCAGGCAGGGGAACCAACTTTCCTGGAGCAAAAAAGCTTCAAATGGTTTGCCTGCAGAACACCCTGGAGTAACTTCAAAGCCCTATGGACATACACATTTTAAGTTGATGCCAAAGTTTTTCATTATAAATTAAATAGTGCAAAGCACATGGCACACTGCAGTGTTGACATTTCAAAATCAAATGGCTCCATCATGCTTTTGAATGTAGCTGATGGAATGTAAATATCCCACCACTTTGATCTGGCTCCCACCTATTATTCTAATTAATATGTGTCATGTGACTTTCCTGTGAAGATGTGAACAAATGTCAATTCACCTCAGTTAGGACATCAAGGACACACCAAAGATACCACTCTACCCAAGTCAAACTTTTGACGAACCAATGAGTTTATTGGGGTTATTTATCGGAGCATGGGTAATTGCATCTTTACTTCTCAGACGCACTAGAATTAGCTCATTATTTTCAGCCATCTCTCCAGCCCCCATAATAATTGTAATCAAAAACTTTTATACCATCATTTGCTTTAAATATGTTTGCACAAAACCCCAAACTGTAAATTTAATGCATTGTATAATTAAAAAATACATTTTTTACTGCTAAACTTATTGACCAAATCAGGCTACTTTATATCAGAAGTCTGACTTTAGAAATATGACAATAGACATTCCAAGGAATATTACAAAATCTACTCAGAAGTAAAATTTGGAATAAACCTCCTAAGATAATTTCCTAAACACAGGTGAAAGTGTGCATTTTGTTTCAGTATAACTATTTGAACTCTGCTACTTGCTTTGAGGCATTAATTAAATAAGAACCTTAAATAATTCCATTCTTTTCACTGGGCAGTATGATGAATATTTTCTATTTAATAAGAGGAAGTATTTATCTTCTAAACAACTGATCAACATATTATATTTTACATGGGAAATAGAAAGTGTTGAACACTTTACAAAATGAAATAAGGTGAAGATTAACTACCTCTTGAAATGAATAATTCATATGATGTCATACATAATTTTAACTGCTTAATTAAATAATGTACACCAACATGAAAGGTATCTATCAGGAGTGGGCAGCTCCAGGGAGACTCGTGGAGGGGATGAGCCCAGCTGGAAGAAGGTGCATGGAGTAGACATTCAAATACACAGTTGCAAGGCAAGGAGGGCAGGGCAGAGTAGAGCCAAGCTGAGTTCTTTGTTTCAGTCACAGGGTGCTTACATAGGGAGTACACACACAGGTGCACTCTGTACAATGATCACATCACCATAAGAGATGCAGAATCATGGTTATAATAACAAGCTTCAGCCATTAAGTGCTCAGCCTATTAAAGATATATGCCTCTACAATATCACATTAAAATGCCTGTATTTTTTAAGTTTGTCTTGAAAAACACAGTAATTCCAGGAAACATTAGAATTGTCTTTGGAGGATGGAAGAATTAAAGTTCTTAAATAAAAACTTATTTCTTTTTCAGGATGCAGTGAGAGAGCTGGGGCCCATCTAACCCTACCAACCGATTGTAGGCCGATAGCTGAGATTCTGGCAGAAGAGGAGCCACCACAGTCATACGTGGAGGATCCATATAGAACCCCACAGAGAATGTCGGGATGAACAAGGACCCCACAGCCACAGCCATTCAATCAACACAGGATAAGCCAGTGAGACAGAAACCAACGATCTTTGACACAAAGACCCCTAACTAAGCTCACAACCTTAAAGCAGCCTTAATACTCATCCACCACGACTCAGAGAACTATGCAGAAGAGGGGGCGGAAAGATTGTGAGAGCCGTGGTGGAGGAGATTATCCAGAGGCATGGCCAGGAGAACCTGGCTGAATACTAGGCTATCCATGGTCCCCTGTCACAAGGACTGATCAAGACGACCCATGGAGGACGTTATCCAGTGGAGTGGGGAGGGGAGGGCAGTGGGGAATTGGGGATAACAACTCATTGTTTGCCCACAAAATATTGTAACTCATTATGGACAATAAAAAAAATTAAAAAAAGAATTTCCAACAAAAATTATAAAAAATAAATAAAAAACTGTTATTTCTACCAGCCCATTCTATTGTCTACCTGGACTCAGAATGGCCTGGCCTGGGGGCAGATTCCCTATTTCTAATGCTAGACTGACTTTGCACTGATGTGAAGAAGGCCTGGAAAGGGTTTGTGCTCTGAAGGGTTGTGGTAAATTGAGCAAACTTTAAAAAGGTCTGCTTTTCTGTGAAGGCCTAGATTTCCCAACCCTGGAAGGGTGGAAGCATTTTGCTTTCTTTCAGTGGGGGGTTAGAAGAAACCAGGTGCACTTCAAGGAGATCAGCTTCAGAAAGAGTACTGTGATGGTTTGAATCACATGTCCCCCATAGACTTAGGTGTTCAGAATGCTTGCTCCCCAGCTGGTGGCAGTTTGAGAGGTGGAGACTTGCTGGAGGAAGTGTGTTGCTGGGGTGGACCTTGAGCCTTATTAGCACCTCGCTTGCCAGTGTTCATTGGCTCACTCTCCTGCGGCTGTTTTCCACCTGCCATGGCAGGGGCAATGTCCAGCCTCTGCTCATGCCTTGCTTTTCTCTGCCGTCATGAGACTTCTCCTCAACACTTTAAGCCACAATAAAAGACTTCCCTCCCAGGAGCTCTTTCTGGCTGGGTGCCTTGTCCCAGGAACAAAGACTAAAAGCACCATGACGAGATGACCCTAAAACTTTCAATGCTCAGGCCATTGGTGGCCTTTCCTCCCTGGGGTTTTCACCCTCATTCGCTCTGCTGCCCCTAGGGCACTGGCATCATCTAAGCTCCTCAGCTCAGGTCTCTGTGTGTCCCTAAAGCCTATATTAACCCACACCCTTGACCTTCCTTTCGGAATCCCAGTTCCATAGAATTAAGGCCACACAGGCCATGACACAGGGAAGCCACACTTGAACCCCAAAACCTGCGGTGAGACAGGAATTAGATTCTGCCTTCAGGAAGTGCATGCCTCAGGGAAGGCTAGTGAGGCAAGAACTCCTCTCAGAGGGCATTTCAGTGCCCTCTTCTTTAATGGCCACATATTTCCTATAAGGGGAAAGCGTGCTTCATCCCAGAGCGGTAGAAAACCCACAATAGTCATCTTCTCTCCTCTGGGCTAATCTTGCAGTGTGTCAGTCTGAGCTGTGTGAAGTAAGGGTTTGTGGATCAGGGAAGGACCAAGACCTGGACTCCACCCCCAGAGAAAAATGCAAAGTACAGAGGAGAAGAATAGAATCCATCCATTTTCCACATTCTTCTAGGCTCCATGAACTTCAGGGTATTAGACAGATGTGAAATGAATATAGGGCTCTTTTTTAATCTTGGGTCTTCTTAATTGCCTCAGGTGGAAGAGTCATTAATACATGATTAATGAGATAGCTTTTGTGAAAATTGAATTACCCTGAGATGTGTTACAACCTGCTGCCCAGACACTCTGGAGTGTCTCAGATAACACCCTAGATGAAGAGACTGTCCTAGAGCAAGCCCTGGCTCCTGGTCAGAGGGAAAATAGAGAGGCGGTTAAACAGCTGGGTTTAAATCCCAGAAGCAACTCAGGTTAAGTCCGAGTTGGAGCCCAGGGCAGAAAGAGCCAGGCAGCTCTGAAATACCTCCTCTCACCTCCATGTGGGTTTAATGGAAGCCAACAAAATCCTGCAGAAGTTAGAACATAAATAAAATGGAATGACAGGAAGTACAAAGCCCCAAATGCAGTGGTGGCTATCCTCAGAGGAAATCATAGAGCTGACTTTGGATTTTATTTTATTGTGCAATTTTTCTGCACCGACCTTGCACTATTTGGGAATATTTTTAAATGCTATTTGTAAAAAGTCACATACGTAGCATCTCCCAGCACAGCCAATTAAACAAAGGCAGGCAGCCAAACACATGTGGTCTGTTCACATCAGGCTGAACTCTCTCTCTCTCTCTCTCTCTCTCTCTCTCTCTCTCTCTCTCTCTCTCTCTCTCTCTCTCTCTTTGAGGCAGAGTCTAACCCAGGCTGACCTGGAACTTACTCTGTAAACCATGTTGGCCTCAATGCAGAGATTAAAAGTATGCATCACCATACCTGGCTTTTTCTCTCATTTTGAAGGCAAAAGTGTTTGAGTCTAAGGCAGCAGAAATCACAAAGCCCATCACAACAGGACCAGGTCACACAAGCCACCATGTTGTAGGGATCTCTCTGCCTTCATGTCCTCTGCAGCTCCTGGGCATGACCCTGCTGGGACCACCAAGCCCAGTCTGCCTGTGGATGTTGGCTAGGGAATCAACCGCCCAAAGCTGTTCCAGGGCTGGTCACATCTGGATGAGGTTGGAAAAGTAGAACATGGATGCTGCCACCCAAGATGACAAGGAAAAGAAAGGCCTCACCTGACCACAGGTGGAAACTCTTTCTAGTGAGCCAAAGCTCTTGACTGTTAGAAGCTTTGAGAGAGCCAAGTCAGATTGTTGTGAGGCAACCACCTGCACCCTAAGATCTTGTCGCTTCCCTGCATTTATCTTAATCAGAAGTCCAGCTTCCAGCCACCAGAATGTAACCTGACTCTGCAAACTTACAGCACCAACAAGTAGATTTGTGGGTGCCCAGGGGAGGGTGTGGGAATGGGGGACTACCAGTCAATGTGTGTGTCTCATTGGGTGGGGGGTAAGGATGCTCTAAAACTCCCAGCAAAGTTACTGAAAATCGTTGAATTATACACTTAAAGTAACTGGATTTTATGGTCTGTAAAACAGACTTCAATAAAGATGACAATAGAGAGAAGATGAAGCCAACCAAACCTCCCCAGGTTCAAGGAACCCTTCAGACGTCCCAACTTACCCCACTGCACAGGGCTGAGGGCTCCCTCCACAGAGCTACCACAGTCCTGCCTTGGGGTGTCTCCCACTTTACAACTTAACTTGTGTGTTAGTCACCTTTCCATCACTGTGACAAAACCCAGAGACAAACAGCTTAGAAGGAGGAAAGGTTTGTTTGGGCTCACATTTCAGAGGTTTTAGTTAGTTTGGGCCCCATTGCTTTTGAGTCTCTGGTGGTCTAGTCCATCAAGGCAGGATGCCATGAGCAGACCTATTCAGCTCCCCCCTGGGAAACAGAGAGAGGGAAAGGTTTGAGACTCCAACATCCCCTCTAAAGACATACCATTAATGACCCAAGTTCTTCCCACTAAGAGTTCACCACCTCCCAAGAGCAGCCTGGAGACCAAGATTATGCTAGTACTAATGTCTCCCATCTAGATCAGGCTTATCTCTCACTGCCTACAACCCTGCCCCAAGCTCACCCAGGGATCTTCCATCCTGTCTGCTTTGAATGAATGGAAGGAAGAGCAAGCAACCTGCAGGTTCACTCTATGGACCACATTACTCAGGCCCTCCAGGTCTGAAACTGAGCCGGCCCCCAAGTTCCACTTCCATACAGACTTATTTCACTCCTCTCATCCCAGGCCCAGTAAACAGACAGGGTCATTTGTTTTGTAACCTAAAACTCAATGGCATTACTGCCTCCAGACAGAAAAGAAATTAGCCTAGATACAATTGTATTAGGATATCTATCACCTTGTTATTTATAAGAAACTGAAGACCTGCAAAACCAATAGGGGCTAAGTTAAGTAAAAGTATCACCAAAGAATGGATTACTTTGTAGCTAATTAAAAGGATATTATTCAAAATAATTGAATGGATGGTGAACTGGAATATTGTATTGAGCTACAGAAGGATGCAGAATTATAGATAGTATGCACAGTCCTTACATACATGCGCGTGTGTGTTTACGCAAATCAAAGTGGAAAAACAAAGCAAAATGATTACAGGGGGCTTATGGGAGCTTTTGATTTCTATCTTTACACTTTTCTGCATTTTATGATTTTCCACAACAGTTATATATTGCTGTTTGTTAAACATTCATTGAAAGAATATAGAAAATTACAAAGCATATGACAATAAAAGTCATGCTGCTACTCTCTCAAATGAAGAAAGAAAATCATTTATTGAACTATTTTAAAACATAAGGCAGCAGATTAGAACAACATGTCTGTGTTTTCTTCCTCATCCCCAGGCCCTTCCCTCTCTCTCAAGAGATAACAGCTTTCTAGATTTAATAGGTTTAGTCCACAGTTTTATACTTCTATCATATGAGTTACATAGAATTGTGTTTTTATTTTCAAACACTAATTGTTGCATCACTTTTCCTAAGAAACATGAACAAACGTCTATTCACCACAGAAAGGGCACCAATGCCAGACCAAAGGAATGATACCACCCAAGACTAGCGCAAGTGAACCAATGAGTTTACTGGGGTTACTTACAGGAAGCACGGGTGAGGGATTACTTACAGGAGCATGAGTAACTCAAAGGCAACTGCCTTGCCAGAAAGCATTCCAAGAGGGAACACTTCTGTTTCAGTGGGAAGGAAATAGCTACACAACACCAATAAAGTGACATCAGACTCTATACAGTAAAGATCCTCTAGTTTCCATCTTCCTGGAGCTATGGGCGGTGAGGGAACACATCCTTTAGTTCATTTAACTGCTGTGTAGCCATCCATTGTACAAGGCACCAGCGTGTGTTGACTCCTTCACTAATGGACTTTCGAGTTGTTTCTAATTTTTGCTATAAGAAATGATATGTTGAACATCACTGTACATGATTTTCTGTGCACATGAGCAAGAATTTAACTAAGGCAGTGATATTCCAGCTGTGGCCCCAGGATCAGTATCTCAGCACTTGGTGGAAATAAAGTCACAGGCCTCCACCCCAGAATGAGTCAGAACCCCTGGAGTTGGGACCTGAAGTCTGTTCTAACAAGCCTGCAGATGATTCAGATGTAAACAGCAGGCTGAAACCACTGCCCTGGACTAGAGTGCCTGTCCAGAGGGGGGACCACCAAGGCCATGGGTCTGTGGGGAGTGTGAATCCCACTCACCTCTAATGGCTTGACAATGCAATTTATCAATGTTCTTTCCACCAATGGCTCCTGAAGACATCACAACTGTACCAGTGCTGGCACTGTTGGGCCATCTTTTGTTTGTTTGTTTGTTTGTTTGTTTTGACAAGTTAGATGGAGGTATGTTCTCTTTGTTTAAATTTGCCTTGTTATCATTATCAAAGGATTTCTATATAATTTGGCTGCTCAAGTTTCTTTATAATTATTGAGGGAAAACCCCCAAAACCACAGATTTAAAAATATGCAATTTACATTTGCCTTATCTCTGTATTTATGAGATGATACCTGGACCCAGGTCCACAGACAACCTTCTTGGAGACTCTCATTCCCTTACAGGTGATTCTAGGCCCTGTCAAGTTGACAGTCAAAAATATAAACCATCACAGCTTCTGATGACTGATATCAACCAGCACTTGCTTGGAATGGTGGGTGGTGAACCTTCATTGATCCCGCCTATCCTTTGCAAAACGGTTTAATTTCATAGATGACATCATGGTAACCTCTTGGGTGTTTCAAAAACGTAGCAATGCACCTGAATGACATGTAAGCACACTTAAAGGTGAAAAGATGGGATATCAGTTCCCACATGGAGCAAGGGCTGGGTACGCTTGTGAAATTCTTGGGAACTTCATGGTTGGGTAAAGCACAGAGAACACACAAGATGAGAAAAAGCCTCCAACTTGTGCCTGTAAACATTAAAGCAATGGTTAAAGACTGAATAATGATATACTGTATGCATAGAAAAAGGCACTCCTAGAAGCCAAAAAGTTATTAAATAAAATTCTCAGTGCCACAGCGGGCTACATCCTATAAATTGTTAGCCTAGGAGGCCCTTGAGGCTGCCCAAAACAAGCCAGGCTATTGCCATTGTTCTTGGCTGCCCACCAGGACTAGATGGTAAGATCTCTCCCCACTACTGAAGGCATCACATGGGCAATCCAGCTGTAACTGAGCTGGAAGCTTCCTCCCTGCTGACTAGATTTCATAGTACTAGAAGGTATGGTGCAGGCTGCAGGGGGAGAATTTTCTTCAACACTCCTACTAAGCTATGGACCCTATGTGCCTCATTACCAACATGTGAGACAAGATATTTCCATTTGGTGGGAGGAAGTCTAGCCCCATGAAAAATTGATGGGACCCGCAACTCCCTGTCCCAGTCATTGGTTCCTTCCCACACCAAGCTGTTGATCAAAGAGACCCATGAGGTCCCCAAAACAAGACAGGCTTCTGTCAAAGCTCTTGAATACTATCCCAGGCCAAAGGTAAGATCCTATTGCTGAAGAAACTACAGAAAGTTATCACACAACACCAAGAGACCCAACGAGGTACAGAATGGTAACCAGCTCCCAGATGGTAGCATGTGTAGTACTGGTAGGAGCTACATGAGCTGCCAGGGGAAAGTGATTGATGATATTTGGAGAAAACAGAGTCCACTGATACACAATGCAGACTGATATCACGAGAATGCTCTATGGGAGAGATCAGCAAGTCAAGAAGTAATCACCTGTGCAATAGTGACACCAAAACCTAGGGGTTAATTAACAGTTTTCAAATTGGCCAAGAGATCCACTCAGTGATAAAGAACCCTTAACTGGAATTGAGATCCAGGGCAAAATCATATGGGGAGCAAAATCTTGGACTCCAAGGGGAAATTCCCACTACCAGAGAACTACAGAGAGGCTACACCCAACAGAATCTTGCCAAATTAGTGATGTGTGTCGCATTTAACCTAAACTGATCTCACTCTCCAATGGAGATTCTATTTGTATTTTTTCAGAAGGCAATTAGAGATCTGTGGTCAGCCCAGTTCCACCAACAAGACACGGGATGATGGCAACATCCTGGCAAGAGATGAACCTCCCCTGGCCTATCATATAGGGCCCAAATGAAACCTATGAGAAAGTGATGAGATAAACAAGAGACCTATCACCACAGCAAGTCAGATAACCCAGAATAGGTCATCAAGACAGATACCATTGATATCCAACACAACCCAAAGCAAAAGTCAGAGACACTTAAGATCCCAACAATAAAGCAGACTTAAAACTCATCCACCATGACTCAGGGAACTGAGCGGAAGAAGGGACAGAAAGATTGTAAGAGCCATGGTGGGGGAGAATGTCCAAAGACATAAAGGGGGGCGGGGTAACCAGGCTACCTCTTGAGCTAATCATAACCCCCACACCATGGACTGATCCAGTATGCTCATCAAGGAGGGCCCCAGTGGGTTGGGGACAGGGAGGAGGGAAATGGGGGTACCGTCATAAGATTTACTCATACAATGTATCTAATTATCAATAATAAAGATATCAAAAAAAGATATGTCCATTTGGTACAATAGTAGCCTGATTATTACAGGTGCCTCCGATTGCTTTCTGATTGGATTTAAGGCCTACACCACCAGAGGGAATTAATGTCTCTTATTTTTAAAAAAGCCATATGGTCAAAAGCCCATGGCTGGGGGAGCCATAGGCTCTAGTGAGGATACAACTACTGTTATTTTGTTAAATGGACATGATATACCTGTTAAGTTGCCTTGTAAACATATCTATGCCTGTAGATTAGTACTGCTGTCTTCTATGGTCCAAGAAGCTTTTCTGTAGTTAGCAGAAGTTACTGCAAACACAATTGATCAAAGTGCTGAGAACAAGTGACTGTTATATGCTCAGCCCTAAATGGAGCATCTATATCACCTTCCAAGGCTCAGGGGACACCACAGAAGAAAGAGCTGGAAGAATATAAGAACTGGAGGAAGGGATAGTGTTGTAGTCAGCTTTTTCGTGGCTGTAACAAAGAGCCCAACCAAAATCAGCTTGTGGAAGAATGGGTTTATTTACTTAAGGGCAAACTCCGTGATGGCAGGGAAAACGATGGCATGAGCTGAGGGTGGACATCACCTCCACCACAGCACTGCAAACAGTGGCAGGAAGGTGTGCCAAACACTGACAAGGGGAAGCCATTAGCCTGCCCCCAACAACACACCTCCAACAAGGTTCCAATTGCAAAACTGCCATCAGCTGGGGATCAAGCATTGAGAACATATTAAGTGTGGTGGGGGGACACCTGGATCAAAGTCAACAGACAGTATTTTGTGAACCACTGCCCTCTCAGCAAGGCATGGTCATTGCCTTCTTGAACTCTTAGAGCTGTGATTACACTCAGGAAACTTCACAAGATTGGGCTCATTAGTGAGTTCATGAAGCCCCACTCCTCCTTGAAGGCATAGAAGCAGTTAACAGTTGGAGAGAGAGGAGAGGGAGAGAGAAAGACAGATTTTTCTTTAGTGGTATAGCTGTCTATAATTTGCCTATGGTCCTATAACTAACCCCAATTAAAACCATTAGTTCACCAAGCTATGCTTGGATGGACCCATTTTTGTTTGTTCCTGTTGGTGGTGCCCCATCTGGGGAAAATATACATTTGTTGTCTCCTTAGAAAAGGTTCATGCAACAATCTGGCTGTAACCCATGTGCAGAGGTTACCAGGTGTCATAGCTTCAGTTGCTGGGATGAACCTCCAAATAGACACAGTTTATGGGAGGAAGAAGGGATTTATTTGAAGCTTACAGATACAAGCAGAGAGATAAACCACCAGCAGCACCTTCAACAGCAAGTGCACTCAGATCATTAACAGCAGGGACTCCAGGCAGAGCTCAGACTGTTCTCTGCATACCTATGGCTGGAATTTCAGATCCACCTCCAGGAGCACCTGAAGACTGGACCACAGTGACACCTCCTTCAGCCAGACAGCTGGAGAGACAAGCTTTTAATGAAACTCCTGAATCTATTGGAGGACATTAATTCAAGTTACCACAATGGGTACTTCTTTCCCGGTCCCATCTCAGCCTAGCCCATGGGCACTGGGCCTAATTTAAACACTCAAAGTAGAATAGATTCTTAACATCCAGAGACTACTTCATTCAGTCATTCAATCAAAATGCATTCCTTGAACGGCCTGGATGTGGCAGGCACCGAGCTCAGAGCATCGGAGGGTAAGTGATGAAGGCGAGAGCCCTACCCCATGCGCCCCTGGGAAGCTCCAGGAAGACACAGACATGGCACAGAAAATGATGCATGAGCAGAGGCTGGACATCACCTTGTCAAGTGCACAATCCCATATTTTAATGTTGTGACAGTTTCAGGCACGCTCCATAGACCCTTCCCCTTGAGTGGGAGGTGTCTCTAGCCAGAGCTCAAACCTAGATGCTAAAACGGATTGGTCAGGTATAGACCTCTCTGACTTACCTGGTGGAAGTTTGAAAATTTTTCCTAAAACAAAGCCCAGTCTCTTCTTACATGTGGCATCCTAGAAGGAAGACTTTCATCTTCCAGGTAAAGCTCCTCACCCCAGCCTAAGACTCAAGATCTCCCCACATGAATCTTTTTTCTCATGATGGGAGCCCTCTATTATCTTTCTCTTTCCTGCCTGTTTAGTTAAACAGCATAGATTTTGGCTAAAACCTCTCCCATGTGTTCTCCCCACACTGGTGGTTGTAGAACTCTGTGACTCCCTATTTTCCTTTAAATAAAGTCTCCTACTATACCTTAAACTCTAGTTGTCTATGATTTTAATTTTTTAACTTTGTAGACAAGAATTCAGGTACTCATTAAGTTTTGAGATGCATTAAAATTTTTGCTGGACATTATCTAAATTCTAATCCTCGGCTCAGCCTGCTACAATGTCAAGATGCAACTACCCCAACAAAAAGTGGGTGGTGTGACAAGGACTGGCCAAGGGCTGGAGGGAGTCATCCAGGAGGTGATGATTCAGATGACGGCTGGATGAAGTGTAGCAGTGTTTCCAGGATCCCTGGCCCAGCCAGCCCTTCACTCTGAGCTCTGCGTGAGAGACAAGGGTGATCAGGATACCCAGAAGGGGACCTCAGTTGCCAGTCCTGCCCCACTCAGCATCCAAGGATCCAGGCTGGACACCCAGCCAAAAGGCCTACGTGGTTTTACATTGCCTCAACGGCAGGACAAATGGCTACATTAAACCGTCAACAAAACATGAAGTCCAGAAAGAGCCTACTGTAGACTTCAGAGGTAGACAGCCCGGAGCTGGTTTGAGAGAAGTAGATACAATCTAATATTTTTAAACTTTTTATTGATAGCTTCCATAATTATAGGCTGTTATAATTCCCTCTCCACCCTCCCTCATATCTCTTCCCCCTCTCAATTAGTTTCTGTTTTGTTTCAGTGTCATCATCTTTTCCTCCCATTATGTGTAGGTATTATTAGGCACTGTGAAATCATGAATATCTAATTTGTTTTTAATTGTGTTCTGAAGAAAAGAGGAAAGAATTCTTTCTTTCAGCCCATGCTTTCCCCTCTACTTCTCAAGCTGGGCACCTCTTCCCTGGGGAACAGGGAAGAGAGAGAGAGAGAGAGAGAGAGAGAGAGAGAGAGAGAGAGAGAGAGAGAGAGAGAGAGAGAGAGAGAGATTATGAAACAAGCTCCCCGCCTTCCTCTGGATAGCAGAATGCCATGTCCCCCCCCCCCTCTTCATCTGTGCATTGAGCTCACCTCAGGGTCTAGATGACACATCATGGTGATCTTAGGAAAACAGCTTATTTTTAAAAGCAGCTGTTCTTCTCTGGGATGCGGACTTCACCTTCCCTTGACCTCAGACACCGGGCATTTGTGGTATGTTAAGCCAGGGTGAGATGCAGAGAATCCCTTAAGAGGAGCCAGATCAGCAAGATGACTTCTCCGTTTCACGAGGCTGCTGGAGACCGATGGAAACATCCTATTCTGGATTCGTCCAGGCCCCCCCCAACGTCCCGTGTTCATTGAGGTGCCAGGCGCATCTTTTCCCTCAAAACCTTCACTGTGTTCTGTGTGCTAGAAAGGGTTTGGCCACACTTCCTCTAAATTTCTTCCAGTTTAATCTCCATGACTTTTAACTAAATTTTCATTTTTAAATTTCATAGTCATATGACTCCTGGTAGCTTACTCAAGGTTTAGTTAAAAAACTTAAAGTCAGTTAACTCTAGGGGAAAGAAGGGTAAATTGGGACCCTAAAACAAGATTAGACCCTAAGCTGCATGAGAAATCACTGTTCACTGTGATTTCAGCCAAAATTTTGCCTTTGAGCTTCCCAGGAGCCAACGCTGGGGCAACACGCCAGCCTTTCAAGACTAAGAGTGAGGAAAAATCTTAGGCTCAAATGCCCAAGAACATGTCTCATAAATGTACTCTGGAGCATTGTGAGGTTAGGGTTCCATCTTTGCAGGAAGCATTAACTTCTTGCTATAGTCCCCAAGAATAGACAGCAATAGAGTGCCAAGCAGTTTGGTGACATCCACTTGACCTGGACAAAAACTGCAGCTCACATATGGTGGTCTATGTGAACTAAGAGGAAAACAGCAGAGAGGCCAAGGACTCCCAAACGTGGACTTGGGTTTGACAAAACTGACCCTGGAGCAGCCAACCCCAGTCATTTTCGTAAAAATTCCAACAAAGCCAGGAGAAAAGAAATGCATGTGCCTCGGGGCCACTTAGGCCCAGAGGTCATCCCTCCACAATGCCAGTGTAGTATTAAGAAGTTGGGCAGTTTCTCCTTGGTCATAACACCACGCCCCCACCCCGTGCACTCCCTGCTTCCTTCCTCTGTCTCTGCTGGTCCACGAGGCAGCCTTTCCTGACCCCCTATAGTCCCAATATAACAAGACACAGGCTTGTGGGATCTGCCCACCTTCTGCTTGGGCCCCAACACTGATGCTTCTCCATTCATACTTTCCCATCTCTTCTCTTCCTCCATCAGGCCCAGTGGTTCATCTGTGTGCAGACACCCTCCTCCCTTCATGTGGGTACCCTTTCCTCTCTTCTCTCTCAAGCTTCTCTGTGGGCATCTCTCCTACTCTTCACATTCTTCCCCACAGACCATCAAAGCCTCCCCTACTTCCCCGGAGGACATACTCTCCCTGAAGAGTTGGCCACTGAGTCCTGCTGGACCCTGGTTGACCCTGTGGAGTTGATGTGCAGAGAGGCCGACCACACATAAGAAGAGGAGTTTCTTTGGCTTAGGTCTGTCTTCCTAGCTTGACTTGAAGCTGACAAGACCAGGTATCAGTGTCCTTCCTGTCCCCTCAGGGACTTAACTCACCTGTGGGAAAGAGGGTCTAGGGAGCTTCCTCAAGGATTGGGACCTTCTGAGGACCAACAGGGAGTTCTTTCACTGGCTGTATGATCTGGGGACAGACAAGGACTTCTAATCCCTCTGTCACTAGAAAGCTGCCATGGCCAATGACCCAGGGCAGCAGGGAGAAGCGACTGCCTCCCGGAGATAAGCTCCTGATACACTTTGTGCTTATTGGCATGTCTTGCTGCACCTGTTTATTTAACCAAAGCATTTTGATCCCAGTGTCCATAAAGCTGGTTGACATATTTGAAATTCTGTGTTCATGCCACTCCAGCCTCAGCCTTCCATCTGCCGGCCCTGCCTTGAATTAATTAAAATGGCAGATGAGGTAAACCCAGTTAATCCCCTGGGAGAAAGGTGGGGGCTTTCGCCCCCCCCCCCCAGAGGGATATGATTTCATCTTGCAGGGCATGCCGGTTTGTTCTTCAGAGTTCTGTGTGGTCATCTACGGGTCACTCACCATGCCCAGCACCTGCTACTAGGGGCAGCCTCGTTCCTGAGCCTTCTCAAGGGCCAGAGAGCATGTGCAGATACATGCTCTCTGTGTGTGCATACATATGGGACCTGCATGGATGGGGTGCCCGCGTGAGCTCTCAGACTAGCTCACAGAAGTCCATGCGAATGTCACAGCTGGCAGCCCTGGCATGTCATCCTCAGCCACTGCATTTGGGGGTCAAAGTTCCCTTTGCATTTTGTTGTCTGGAAGCCCCAGGAAAGCTGCTGTCCTCACACCAATCACCTGAGATTAAAACAGAAAGACAGGCTGTGTTGACTGTGAACTCCTTGTGATGAGAAAATTACAGGAATTTTGTAATTTCCCTTCTGGAGAATTGGCCAAGCTGGGAAACCTTGGTTTTGATTGTTGCCACTTCCTCATGGAAGGGCTCTGTTAATTCCTCCGGCTGAGTTATTTGTCTCTTTATGAAGGCAGCTTGGAACCATGCAAGGCAGGACCCGTGTGACACAATTGCATGAAGATTTCCATGGAATGCAATGGAGCAGAGTCCTCTGGGACAGTGTGGCACTGTGCTTCTTAGGATGGGCTTATGGGATGTCTTGGGATGATCTGAAAGTTGTTCAGCCACCTGCCCCCCTCTCCCCAGTCTGGGGAGTCTCTTCCTTTATTGCAAAATTTACTGTATCTTTGAATTATATCTTTTTTTGTATGTCCCTATCTACCAGGCTCTAGGAGTGCTCAAAAAAATTTGCATGGGAATCATAAAGCTGGAAGGAAATCTTAACTCTGAACCCAAACCTCCTTGCTTCCCAGGAGCAAGGTACTGTTCAGAGCAAACCAATGTAAAGCAGATAGAATACATGTTTTGGTCAGAAAAAAAATCCTTTCTCTGTCTCTGTCTCTGTCTCTGTCTCTGTCTCTGTCTCTCTCTCTCTCTCTCTCTCTCTCTCTCTCTCTCTCTCTCTCACACACACACACACACACACACACACACACACACACACACACACACACACACACACACCTGGGAACTAACTGGAATGGCTGATGCCAGGCTTTATCCAGACTCTAATCCCCAGGGGCCCACTTGCACATGAAGTCTGAGAGCCTCCTTCTAAGGACGCCCAGTCCTTATCTTTATTGGCTCTATTCACTGGTCTGATTCCCCGGCTCAACAATGGAAGCAACAAAGCCGGTTCAAACCTCAGTTCCCCTGCACAGTGCCAACTTGGGCAAGTTACACACTTCTGTGCATCAGTTTCCTTACCTCTAAAATGAGCATCTTGGAAGCACCTTCCTCAAAGGAGTCCTGAGAAAATACAATACATAGCACAGTTTTTGGCATGAGGAAGGGCTCAAACAATAATAAAGCAACTTAAGTGAAACATTAAATCTGACCATCAGTTTCCATGAGAATGCCCAGCCTGGTCTGGCCCCAAGCTTCCAACATGAACTCAGTGGATTGTGCTAACCTTTACTTCTCATGGACCCTACAAGCCCCTCGGGTTTGTATTTCTCAGCTCATTTGCTTCTCTTCTTCCTAGGACAATGACAAGACTTTGCTCAGACCATAGGACCCAGACCCTGCCATCTAAACACAATCGCCTTCATATAGGCACATGACAGAGTGTAGAGCTTGCTTCCATTGTCGGATTCCAGAAAGCCATTCAGCACCAGTCTGGGGGTCCCAGAGCCCTCCTTGTTCTCTTAGCTCTGTCCAGGATTCTGCAGCAGGATCACCCACCTACAGCTGGGCAGATGGTGTGCATTGAAGTCTGTGTGGCATTTCCCCTGGACCTCTGTGGTGCATAACCTGAACAGATGCACACAGGCTTCTCGTCCCCAAACCCTGTAGCACTTCATGCTGTATTCTTTGTGAATAATTTAAAAGTCTGGGAACAGCTGCGCACAGGTAGTTCAAATTCACCACAGATCTATTCTTTCAAAATAGTCCCTGCCATTTAAAATAATATTCTAGAAAAAAAGAATAGCAACTCCATCTCAGCCATGTAGAAGAGCAAAGAGCTGGGGGAGAGGATCCAGCAGGAAAAGTTCTAGAACATGCGCCCAGCTTATCCTTTCTGAGGCCCGGGCCTCCTCCTCTGGAGAACCTTCCTGATGGCGAGATGTGCTGTGATCCATTTTTACAAAGTGGATCATAGCATGGGCCAAGCACAGGGCTAGGCCTTCGGATGCCCCTAGGATGGCAGAGAGGGCTGTCAGAGAAGCACCTGCAGCCATTCACCTCAGAGAAGCTGGCAAAGGTGCCCTGAACATCGCCAGCCTTCTCCAGAAAAATGGTGCCTTTCCCGCTCCACTCGCCCTGCCTAATGAGGCATTTCCACACTGGAAGTTGTGCCACAATTGAAAAGTAGTGGTCCATTTATTCTTAATAACATTACTGAGAAATGCCCATAATCACATAATGGCTACAGAAAAATTGTACTGAAGTCAATGAGGAGAGGAATGATTTCAGTACATTTCTCCAGTGAATATGAGATTATGGGCTATAAAAGCACCTTTTCCATTTACTTTTCCAACCACGTTTTGTCCTTGTGAGAAGAAGGGAGCTTTGTGTTCACTTGTGCAGGTCAGGTATTTGGGTTGAGCCACCCTTCTGGGTCCTCTCAGATAACCCCATTCCATTTGGAGACAGTTGATGGGATCCCCTCTGCCATGGGCCCTGTGTGGGGGAGGGGGAGACTTCAAGTGTATGGAAACCCTCCACTGGTTCACAGCATCTAATGCATCTCAAAAAGAAGCTCCCAGACCCAGGCTACCTCCTTAATGGAGCCTCCCTTCTGACCCAGGCTGGACCCTCTTCATTTTTACAGGGGAACGGCTCCCAGTGTGGCAGAAACTGCTGTGGTTGCTCCTTTCTTTAGAGGCTCAGCTAGAGGACATTTCCCTCAGGTGGAAATGGGGAGCTCCGGCTCTCAGCCCTGCACATATGATTGATCCCCAAACCAGCACTGTTAGCCTGCCCATGCATGCCCAGCCAGGTGCCAGGGCTATCTGAACAAAAGCAGGACAGAGCAGGGTGGGATGTTGTTCATATCAACATAGAGCCAGGTTTCAGCCAGCTCCAAGCCTATCAAAGACCAGCATGGCTTTCCCAGCAGGAGGCAGTCTCTGTGTCTGGCCAGATGTGGGACCACTTCCCTCTGTCTGGTTCTTGAATGTTGTGGACACGACTGCAGTGGCCTGGGTCACAGCCAGGAAATCCCTGCCATCAGCCCTTGTGGGAGTGTCTTTGTCAGTAAGCCTGCAATGTGAGGTTCCCACCTTGGCCCAGCGAGTCTCCCCCACTCCCGACATTCTGTTTGAGAGGTGAGTGTCTCTAGCTTCATTTATATATTTGTCATTATGAGAGAGTGAAAGAAGGAAATATGCAAAAAGGAAAATCATTTGTCAAGGATCAAAGGATCCGAGTCTCTTATAACAATACTAAGAAAGGAAAACTGAAGTTAACTTTCACCTCATCCACCCTTTGCTTGCTGCCAACTTGACATTGGCGTCTACCCTGACGGAAACCAGCTGACTTAGGGAAAAATCACTAGCTCCTTGGACTCCCCCGCTCCACAACACCCGACTTATGTGGTTGATTCTAGAAAGCTGATCTAACATTTAGCAAAACAAGGGAATGAGATTAGCCAAAGCAATTATATAGTAATGTATGTAACATGATCCAATTTTATACACTAACAAAGATTTAGACCAAACTTAGAGTGATTGATGGTTACATCTAAGGAGGCAATAAGAGGTGAAGAAATGCTGATTTTAAAAAAATGTATGTTGCTATTTTTTAGAAACGAAGAGTAAAGTTGGAAGAGATACAAATCAAAGACAAGCTGAGGTGGCTAATGGGGAGCTCTGGGGGAGTCTGGGGGGACAGAATGGAAAAGGCAGCGGCAGAGCCGCAAACACAAAATCCAGTCACTGATTTTGACAAGGACACAAGGGAGTTCATCACACATCATTATCCTAATTTAAAATTATCTATTTGTTAAATGCCTTGTCTGAATGCCTGAGGAGAGAGACACGTCTACACATTCACAGCTCTATCCCAGTACTCGCTACAACGGTTGGCACAAACTCAAAGCACAGCGAACAGTTTTTGAAGGAAGAGAGAGGACAGCAGGCAGGGGTTCTTGGTCCCTCAGCCACAACTGAGCTTTCTCCAAACTCTGACTTCCGGTGACCTCCATGAAACCTATTCTTCGGTTCTTCGCACACACCGGTGTTCCATCTTGTTTCATTCATTTTACAACTCTGCTTCCAGAGGGCCATTTTACCAGTTACCAAGACATGACAACAACAGCAAGCTGGCTTTCAAGCATCTGCTGTGGTGGGAAGGAGGAGGGCGTGGTGCAGATCATTTGCTCTCATATGCTCATGGGGCAATAAGCCCCAAACCTAGACAGGCTCTTACAGTCCTGGGGATGGTCCAGCTGGGACCAAGCTTTTATATACATACATATATACATATGCACAAATTTTTAAAATTCTTTTAGGGAGCCATAATGATCATAAATAAAAGGGTTAATTGTCAGGGGTGAAAGCCTTTTGGGTGCCTTTGGAGGCACACCCTGGCTTAATCTCAGGAGGGCACCTGACAGCTTGCCAAGAGGGTCTTGGCTTAATAGGTTTCAGGAGGTAGTCCTGATTGGCTATTTGCACATGATGCCCGACAGGTTCTTATCATAGACTGACCAATAGCTCTCTGATTGGCAAAGAGCTCTATATATTCTGGTTTCATTTATGGAAGAGAAATCTGAGAGAGCAATAAAGAGAGGGAGAGAGAATAAAGAGATGCAGCATTCTTCCACCCTTAAGCGGTGTGTGTGTGTGTTTGTGTGTGTGTGTGTGTGTATGTTTTATCATTGCCCCCGCTGGCGGTGGGCAGTGACAGTTAAGCTGGCAAATGAAGATTACACCAAATATTAAAAGAAGCCTTTTCCATCCAAGTGTAATAAATAAAGGCAAATAGTACATTACATTAAGTTCTTGTAGCTACCCTGACAAACGACTACAAAGTGGCTGACAGCAGCAGGCGTTTACTGTTATGTCTCTGGGGCGGACAGTAAATCAAGGAAAGGTCTAGAAGATCCTGTGAGAATCCTTCATTGCTTCCTCCAATTTCCCATGGCTGCAGGCATTCCTTGGTTTGTGGCCTCTCTACTCCCCTGTCTTTCCTTCTGTACAGGGCACTGATTGAGTTTAGAGCCTGCCTGGATAATCATGGCTGCTCTGATCTCAAGATCCCTTCCACGGAGACTTGGGCTTATGAAATATCTCTGTTCTGAGTGTGCCTACTCTAGCAGAATGACTCTGTCTTGCTTGTGCAAGTTAACAACCTCTGGTACAAACCACAGGGTACATATGGATAAATAATTCATTGACACAAGTAGAAAAAGACCACCTATGAACCTATCAAATTAAATCGGGACACATGGGCACCTGGCCCCATCAAAACCACATCAGAGAAACTGGAAGCCTCTGGAAGCTGGAAGATCTCTTAACATGTGGGAGAGCACTCCAGCTGGATCTGAAGCAGTTTCCTTCTCTGGGCCACAGCTTTGTGGGTCTCACCAACAGATGAGGCCACCAGACATGGGAATCCATAATGTACAAGTGTTAGTTCAGGTCCTTCAAGAAGCAGACTTCAGGATGGGTTTAGACATACAAGAACTATTGGGAAGATGTCTCTGAAGGATGAAGGAAGGAAAGCAGGAGGTGAGGAGGGAGGAGCCTCTAGAAGCTAGTTTGCTGTGAAGGGCTATTTGGTGGGGAGCGTAGGGGTTAGAAGAAAGAGAAAGCTCACACTCCCAACAGGGGATCTTTAAGCCAAAGTCACCTCTCCAAGAGATCCCACAGGAGTAGGCTTGTTGGGTACACTCTGCGTGTTCTGTTACTGGTGAGGGCAGCCCATGGGGAGCAGGACCTCCATCCAGTCACACTCTGTCATGGTTTGATCCAGGTGTCCCCCACAAACAAATGAATGTGTTCACAATGATGGATCCTCAGCTGATGGCAGTTCAGGAATTACAACTTCAGTAGAGCTGTGTTATTGGGGGCGGGCTTTTAAGGTTATAAGCCAGCTTCCTCTTGACAGTGTTTAGCGCACCTTCCTGCTGCTATTTCCAGTGCTGTGGCGGAGGTGATGTACAGCCCTCTGCTCATGCCATCATTTTCCCTGCCAGGATGGAGTCTCCCCCTGGAGTCTGTAAGCCTAATAAACCCATTCCTCCGCAAGCCGCTTTTGCTTGGGTTCTTTCTGTGCAGCAACTAGAAAGCTGACCACAACACACTCACTGCAGCAAGAGCTCGGAGCAGCACCTCTTCGTGGTGCTGGAAATGTCCCGTATCTTCATCTGGTGATGGACCACTGGGTATACACATGTTCATAATGTCACTGATGTCCACATGTAATATTTGCACACTTGTCTGCACAGACACATATTTGGTGAAAAATGTAAACGTCATGCCATTATTGGCTCTGTTCTTTCTCCAGACCTCTTGCACAAGTGAGACCATTCACTCCATCAATAGAAGAGCTTTTGTTGGTGCTAAATAAAGTTTCAGTGAATCTATTTTAGTACAGCAGAGTGAGGCAGAGAGATGGCCTAGAATAGAGAGATGGCCCAGAATGGCTCAGGCTAAAGGGGTGTCCAGCACATTGGAGCCAGATGACAGTGACCTGGAGGATAGGAAGGGAGAAGCTAGATCACAAAGGGTCTGCTGTAGACAGCACAGCCATGACACTCTCTCCTGCATCACACCCTGTACCAGCCCTCCACCCATGGTGCCTCACTCTTCACTCTGGGGCACAGCAGGGCAGGTGCTCTGGCCCTGGGTAGCTGGACCATCCTCTAGAAGAACAGGAGGAGTGGTCCAAGGCAGCCTGCTTTCCAAGCTCTCTTCTACCTCCACTTGGCTGGTGCTCTGGAACCCCATGCCATTCCCAAGAGGAAGCTTTAGGAGGCTGAGGTCTCACCCTCAGGGATTTTGGACAGGAGCGTGCCTCTGTTGGCCTCAGAGGTAAACCGAGAGTATTGGTGTGAGAGGGTGACATAAATCATCACAGCAGTTGCAGAGCCCAACTTCTGGATTTGAGGAAAGCATGTCTCTGGCTTCATAGGCAGGAGACAGCCTCATCTATGTGCATAGGACTCCAGGGACAGCCTCAGGTGTCTGTTCTAAAGGCTCCAGAGCCTTCTCTCCTGAACCTCAAAACTTCATTTAGCAGACATTTGCTGAGGCGCCTTACTACATGTCAAGGGCATGGAGATGGAGGTACATAGACTCTACTCTCGAGCTCAGTTGTCTGGTATTCCCCATATTTAGGGAGCACAGCGGAGGAAGCATAAAGCACCCCATCTCAGCCCTCAGCCCCACACCCTGCCTTTGACACCGGATGGACACTGGGAGCAGACAGATGTGGCAGGTGAAGTTGGAAGAGGTTCAAGGAGTGGGAAGTGGAGCAAAGGAAGAGCTCAGGTTGTGGGAAGATCGAGAAGAACTAGGTAACCCACTGGCTAGTAGAGGTGTTGGTGTTGGTGGGGTCAATGTGCTCCCAGCAGGGACACTGTCATTTCAGAGATGCTCATCTTCCCTCCATTTCCACACACATCCTTCCAGACAGTCCCAAGGGCCACTGTCCTGTCTCTGCAACCCAGGGCCCTCTCTTACTTGTGCTGCCTCTGAGAAACCATGGGAAGGGAAGAAAAAATCTGTGCCCAAGCCTAGTCTGAGACTGAGAAGCACATGATCATACCAGAAACCACCCACATACCCATGCTCAAAATCAAAGCTCCTACCTCTAATCCCTGGCTCTCAGGATAAGATCTTCCACAGCAGAGTCCAGGCATTATATAGCTGTCCCTACTTTAATGATTACAGATTTTAATGATCCTCCTGTTATTATATCCAGCACTATGCACTTTTAACCATTTTTGTGGGCTGATTGACAAGAGGGGTTATCTGCTAGGCTGCTTGCAGAAGCCAAGACTTACCTTGATACCCTGCCTCTGACTCTATACTGGTTGCACTTTCTTGGCTAGAGTGCCCAGCAAAGCAGTGTCAGTGTCCCAGGAGGTCCTAGGCAGCCTTCCTCCACCAGAACAAAATGAGCTTCTATTCAACAACTGCTGGCTGTATCATTCACAGTGATTCGGATTATTTTCAGAACTTTTAACTATAATTTCTCAGATGGACCAAATATGTGATAGGAAGTGAGGCAGGGTTAAATTGCTCCAATATCTTGTACCAAATGTTTAAGCAAAGGAAGATACATGTTTGAAAAAAAAATCCATGGAGAACATGCAGTTTGCTTTACCAAATCGTTTGCTTTACCAAATCTGGGAGCTATTCCTTGCCCAAGGCTCTCTTGGCCTTTTAGAGAGAGAGAGAAGGTTTTGTGAGAAACACATCCAGGAGGCCAGAACATGTATTCAGATAGGATCTCTGGCAGGAAATGAATGGGGCATTTCATAAGTGTGCTCTTTGCTCAGCGCACTGCTCATAAGGTACAAAGCCAAGCTAACAGGTTTATGAGATGGCTTCAATTATTGGACTCACCAGGCCTCAGTGCCCAGCCTCATCTCCTGCTGCTATCTGGCCCTCAGAGCCCCCGTGATCACTGCACAGTTCTCACTCCAGAGGAGCTGGCTGGCCTGGGACACAGCTGCTGCAGGGGTGTTTTCAACTCCACTTCAAGGGACTAAGGATGCCCCTCTAACCAGTCCAGACTGTGGGGCTACATCCTCTCAAACGTATAGAAACTGAGCCCACATGGAAACAGAGTAGCTGCAAGGACTGGAAGGATTGGTGGTGAAGAGACCTCTGTGACCATGAAGGGCAGCTCTCTCTTTAGCCCCCAGCAGATGCCCCCTCAGGGTGCTCAGCCTCAGACATCAGTGATCAATGACTGACAGCTGTTGTTTGACTATAAGTTAGATGTTGAGAAATTTTCAAAATCTCTTAGATGTCAGGCTTTTGTTTTTTATTGAACATGAACTTTTTAAAAATAGAAAAAGAGAGAGAGAAAGAGAGAGCACTAGGGCCTCCTGCCACTGCAAATGAACTCCAGATACATGTACTACTTTATGTGTCTGGCTTTGCATGGATCCTGGGGAATTGAACGAGGGCTGTCAGGCTTTTCAAGCAAGCACTTTCAAGCGCTGAACCATCTCCCCAGCCCTGTACATGAACTTTCACAAAGATACAACACAGCTACATACAGAGCTTTGCACGCTGCCCTGCTGTGCTACCCTTCACCCCTCACAGACAATCCTTTGGGAACCCCAGAAGTTGGTGGAATAGATGAGAACAGCTACCCCACATTCCTTCCTCCCAATGCCTTGGACGTGTGGAGTGCATTCAGAACTACCAAACAGGCCATATTCTGCAGTGCTTACAGCTACGAGGACTCAGGAGAGCTCAGCCTGGAGTGTCCTGGGGTTGGCAAGAATCATAGACCTACAACATCTGGACCAGCGCTCTCACTAGGCAAGGACACCAGAAACCCCACTGGTAAGAGTGCAGTGGGTGGCCACAGTGGGTGTGGACTGAGAAATGGGAAGGCCCTGCTCAAGCAGCCTTGTGATCCTGGGGATCACCAGAGTCCTCCACTGTCCCTCTTGGAGCTCTCCCATGTCCCATGGTGTCTCCTCAATGCCAACCCCCTCCCCATCTACCACACCTGCCCAGTGGGCACTGTTCTGCCCTGGCTCTCCTCACGCCCAGCTTATTCTGCTCCACGCCTTCACTGTTCTCTCTGTAAGTTAAAATGACCCACCTTCAAAAAAAGAATAATCAAAGCACAGATTTGTTTCTAATACCCTTTTCTCCTCTTTGTAGTGCCTTCAAAACCTCCTGTTCTTCATTCTGGTCAAAGCTCAGACTTTCTGTAGCAGCCTGGCCACAGGCAAATCTATTTTTATTAATTTTTGCAAAGATCAGTCTTGTATCTAGGTTCTATTTCATTTTTATTTACGCTCTTGGCTTTATTAATTTCTTTCTTCTATTTCCTTTATGTATATTCCTTTGTACTTTTTGTGGCTTCTTGAATTTAGACTTAGGTCATTAATTTTCAGGCCACTTTTAAAGACAGATGCTTTATAGAGGTATAACTTTTAAAGATTCATTTATCCATTACTAAGACAACTAAATTTATTTTGATTATGTTTTTGCCCCTTTCTTATATTTCTATCAAGTTTTGTTAAATTCATATCCAAGTATTGATTTACTTATTTTTAAAGACACTGTGAAAGAGGGCCAGACTTTTTTCCTTAACTTCCCCTGGGTCTGTTACTTCAATAAATACATTCCTCCCCAAAATTGTGCCTGGTTTGGAGATTCATCCCAGTGACATATATCTGATTACGACAGATATATTCCTTCCATCTCTAGTATCTCCAGGATTTTTATAATGAAGGGATGCTGGATTTTGTTAAAGGGCTTGTCTGCATCTATTGAGATGATCATGTGATTTCTGTCCTTGAGTCTATTTATGAGATATACTATGTATATTGATTTAAGCATGTTGACCATCCTTACAACTCTGTAAATAAAGCCTACATGATCAAAGTGGATGATATTTTTGACATGTTCTTAAATTTAGTCTGCAAGTATTTGATTGAGAATTTTTTCATCTATGTCCATCAGAGATGTCAGCTTATATTTTCTTTTTTGTTTTATCTCTATCTGGTTTTGCTATTAGTGAGATACTGGCTTTGAAAAAGGAGTTATGGAGTGTCCCTCCTTTTCTATTTTATAGGAAAATTTGAGAATCATAGGTTTCAGTTCTACTTTAAAGGGTTGATAAAATTCTTCTGTGAATACATCTGAACCTGGACTTCTTTTGGCTAGAAGATAGTTCTTTTTAAATTTTATTTATTTGTAAGCAGAGAGTGTCAGACAGAGACAGAGACAGAGAGAAACAGAGAAAATGGGCCTTCCAGGGCCTCTAGCCACTGCAAATGAACTCCAGGTGCATGTACCACTTTGAGCATCTGGCTTTATGTGGGCACTATATTCCTTTTACAAATCTGCTTATAATTTCTTCAAAGAGTCCTGTTCTTATGTTTTAATTTCATATCTTTTCTAAGCTAAAAATTGTTTCTAAATAATTTAATACATTCTTATGGTTCAAAGCACAACACAAACATTGTAAAACCTCACTTCCACTCTTGCCCCCCTCCACATACACACAACATGTAAACCTAATCCCAAGGGGCAACATTCATTAGCTCTTGCTATATTTTTTCAGTGTTAATATAAATTAAAAAAGAAGAGGATGCTGAACACACTGCTAAAACACACTGGAAACACACTGGAAAAGACCAGCAAGTCAAGAAGTACTCACCTGTGCAATAGTTGGCACTAAACCCATGTGGGTAATCAACGGCTTATTGATAGGCTAAGAGATCTGCTCAATGACAAGGAACCCTTAACTAGAACTGGGACCCATGGCAAAATCCTATGGGGACCAAGAACCCAGGCTCCAAGGGGAAATTCCCACTACCAGAGAGCTACAGAGAGGCTGCACCCATTAGATTCTTGCCAAAACAGTGATGTTTGTCTCATTTAACCTAAATTGATCTCACTCTCCAATGGAGATTCTGTTTGTAATTTTCAGAAGACAGTGAAAGAGCCGGGACAACCCAATTCCACCGGCAAGACATGGGATGATGGCTGACATCCTTGCAGGAGACAAACCACCCCTGGCCTTCACACAGGGCCCAAATGAAACCTATGAGAAAGTGATGAGACAAACAAGAGACCAATCACCACAGCAAGTCTGATAACCCTTGAAAGGTCAATGGAGACAGACACCAATGATATCCAACACAACCCAGGGCAAAGGTCCAGAGATACTTAAGATCTCAACAATAAAGCAGACTCAAAACTCACCCACCATGACTCAGGGAATGGAGCAGAAGAGAGGGCAGAAAGAATGTAAGAGCCATGGTTGGGGGGAGAATATCCAAAGACATTGCCACCCTCAGCAACAATGAACAGAGAGGAAAAAAAACTGGCTACCTTTGGTACAGTTCATAACCTCCTACCCAAGGACAGATCCAGTATGGGCACCGAGGAGGGACCCCAGTGGGTAGGAAACAGAGAGGAGGTCCCTCAAATGGAGGCACCATCACAAAATTTGCTCATACAATGTATATAATTATTCATAATAAATATATTAATTTAAAAAAAGAAGAGGATATGAACCATTGTTATACCCTTTCCCCTCAAAGTTCCTAAGTGTATAAACTCTTTTCTGGTTGCTGGGTTGGTTGATTTGTTTGTTTTCAGTTAATAGTGTATTTTTCACATCAGTACATAAGGTGTTTCTTCATTGTTTTGGTTTGTTTCACTTGTTTTGCTTTACAGCAGTGTAACATTCCTTTGGGTAGACCTGGTTTATAAATCACTCCTCTAAAGAAAGACCTGGTGTTTCCAGGTTTTTTTTATTTGTTTGTTTTGCTCTTACAAGTGATAGGGTAGTAAATAACCTTGTAAATGTCATTTTTACATGTGTAAGTTCTTTATTAGTTTTAGACAAGTTAACCTTTTTTTTTTTTCTCTCTCCTTTCATTATGCCAACTTCCTGATGCTCTAGTCCTGGGCAGGATATGTATTTTCTTTGTCTTTATTGTGGCTTGTGTATTCTATGAAATTCCTCATATCCTAAATTATGGAATAGTCCCTCCAAAGAGCTGTTTGTTGTATTTATTATCTAGACAAATCACAAGTATCAACAGCCTGGAATCTATTTTATGGGAAGACCATGGCTTATGAGCTTCCAGACTTCTGGAGTATAGAAATTCACACCTGATCTATGTGAGTCACACATAGAGGCAGACATGCTTTATGTTTGTTGCAGTCAGCTACTCCTTGCTGGAAAAACACCTGATCAGAAGCAGCTTGTGGGAAGAAAGTGTTTATTTCAAGCTTACAAATTCCAAGGGAACAGTCTATCAGTGGAGGAAGAAGCTTGCTCACTTTCATAGATCCAAGAAGAGACACCACCCACCAACACACAGAACCACAAAACAGCCAGAGGTCCAAGTGCTCTGAGTACACCTAGTGGGGCTGGACGAAAGATCTGTCCCCAGACACACCTTAGGGCTGGACTCCAAGATCTGCCCCCAGTGACACCTCCTCCAGCCAGCTTCTGAAGACTCAAATTATAAATTCAATTCTTAATCAAAAACACCTGAGTCTATGAGGTTGTGCATTCAAACTACCACATTGTTATCTTGCTGTATTAGTGGATGTGTGTGTGTGTTTTCCCCAAACCTACTTTTTCCCTGAAGCTTTGCCCCTTCAAGAACATCATATTGAAACAGGGTTTCATTCTAGCTTCTTTTCTGGACAGAGCCCAGGCTTCATTTCCTGCTCTTGAGTAGACCCAAAGCCAGAGCTTCTGGAGACAGGAGCTCATGTTACCACCATTGCCACACCTTCCTCTCCATCACCTCCATCCCCCAGACACAAGCAACACATTTGTGGTAGTTTGAATTAGATGCCCCCCCATAAATTCATGTGTTCAGAGTGCTAGGTCCCCAGGTGATGGACCTTTCTGGAGAAGGTGTGTTGTTGGGGGCAGACTCATGGATGTTATAGCCAGCTTCCCCTTGCTGATATTGGGCACATTCTCCTACTGCTATTGTCCACCTGATGTTGGCCAGGAGGTGATGTCCAGCCTCTGCTCATGCCATGTTTTCCCCTGCATTATGGAGCTTTCCCTTGAGTCTGTAAGCTAAAATAAATCCTTTCCTCCTGCAAGCTGCTTTTGGTTGGGTGTTCTGTGCCAGCAAAACTACAATACTATCTCAGACCAATCTCAGAGAGCTGTCAGTTCCCCCTCACTCTGCTGCTTGCTAATCTTCCTGCCTGCTTGCACACTCAGCTCTTCCATCATGACGGCTTTGGTTGTGTACTAACCAAGTGTGTGCCGCACGTTTCCTACAGTCCATTTCATCCATGGGCTTTAGGCAATTCATATCACCACTCTACTACCAATCTGTCCACTACCCGTTTGGTAACAAATAATTTATGCCTTGTAAAAACTATAGTGTTTTAGGCTGGTGGAGAATTTTACAGATGATCTAACCCCAAGAAGGGTTAATTCTGATTTCTCTAGTTCCTCTAGTCAGGCTGATTCCAGTACAACACTTTTTCTTTCTTTCTTTTTGTTCTAGTTAAAGAGTTATATATAGTAGGATTTTATGTTCAATCAAAGCTACTCAATATCCATTATGGAAATAGCTAAGAACAGTATAAATAGATATATTCTCATTTTTAAACCCAATATTTTCAGATGAGACATAAGGACAAAACAGTATTTGTTTTAGGACTGGTGGTTGAATCTAGGACCTTGGGTATGCTAGGCAAGTGATCTACAGCTGAGCTAGATCTCCAGCCCATTTTTTTTTTTACTGCTTATTACTATTATTATTTTTGGTTTTTTGAGGTAGGGTCTCACTCTAGCCCAGGCTGACCTGGAATTCACTATGTAGTCTCAGGGTGGCCTTGAACTCATGGTGATCCTCCTACCTCTGCCTCCCGAGTGCTGGGATTAAAGGTGTGCGCCACCATGCCCAGCCTGCTTATTTTTGAGATAGGGTCTCAATAAGCTGCCAAGGCTAGCCTTGAATGTTCTCTGTAGTCTGAGCAATCTTTGAACATTTAATTCTCCTGCTTCAGCCTCCTCAGTAGCTGGAAATATTAGCCTGCATGACCAGATCCAGTTAAGGCAGTGTAACTGATGTCCTTTAGGCTCATTGGTGAGGGGAGCTTTAAATAGAAGTGAGCAGCTCTCTCTGACACCCCACTTACTCAGTGAGTGATTGAAGGTTTTGGTTAATATTTCTGCTCTTTTATGCTTTATCATTTGGCACCTGAGTTTATTACTTATTAGAGAGTAAGAATATCCCTTGCTCTTAAGGACACTGTCTCTCCATTTCCCCAACATGTAGAACACATGCAATGTTTCTATTGCCCTAGTCTCCTGATTCTGGGCTTGATGGATGTCGTAGTCAGCCACAGGCCGCTTGGATGAATCTTCAAACCAGGCACAATTTGGGGGAGGAAAGTATTTATTGAAACTACAGATTGAGGGGAAGTTCCATAACAGCAAAAGAGGCTGGCCCTCTTTCACAAGTCACCATACACACAGAACAAGGAACTGGCCAGGGGCTGGGGGCGGGAGCAAGGAGAGAATTTCTTCCCCTTTATATAGCCTTAGGGTGGGGTCTTACAACCCTTTCCCAGACTTAATGGCTTCCTGAGTCTCTGGAATTTCCTTCCTGCATGGCCCACACAGGAAAGGATGTTTACTTCCAGCTTCTTTGAGCTTCTTTACATCCTGCCCCTTGCTGAGCGGCTGCCTTCCTGTAAACATCCTCAGAGACCCACCCAAGATAATTAAAAAGATCAGGCTGACAACAAAACCTAACCATCATAAAGGACAAATAAAGCAATATTTCTTACCAAAGATGTGCCAGAATTATGTTGTAGTGTGAGATGTGGCTTCATATGAAGTATTTCAGTGTGTTGGGAAAATGCTGAGATGCTTAAGCTAGAAGGAGGCCTTTTGCAACAAACACCTTTGTTTTGGGGTTGGAGGTCATATTAGCAAGCAGGTGCCTCCCATTTCTGAAAACCTGTCTGCTGTTGGTCACCAAAAGGACTGTCACTGTGATGGAAGTCACTGGAGTGAGTCACCAGAACTAGAATAGAATTGCAGAATGCCTGGTGGAGGGGCGACTTCTAGAGCAAGCCTTGTTGAAAATCCCAGGGTAAGCCAGGCTGGGACCGTTTTCAGTTTCATGCCAGCATGAAGCAATCTCATGACATAGGGACATTCTGTTCCTTCTCTATTATTGATACCAGGGGCCACCAGTACCCAGGTGGGCATCCAGCCATCAGGCAGAAATTGGTGGTACCTTTGGAACCAGAAGCAACCAGAACATTGCCTTCCCTCTTGCTGCCAAGTTTGCAAAGCTGCTTCCAAGATCCCAGAATTAAATAAAATTCTCTAAAAAGTACAAAATCTTAATCACCCAGAGTCAACAGGGGAAATGGAACTCTTATAATAGAAAACTCAAAAAGTCATCAGCAAACAAAAAGAATGTGCATCAAAATGACCTTCTGTGTTCAGCCGTGCCATCACGCCTGCTCCAGAGAGATAAATGTGCAGCTAACTTATCAGTCAGCATGGTGGCGCATCTGCCCCGCCATAATTACTCTGATGCTTAAGAGAACTGACCTGGAATGAGACTGCCTGAGTCACATAATCTATTCTGAATGCACAGCATTTGTTTAAGTCCATTCTCTCTGGGTAGCTAAAAGGCGGGTTGCTATAATTCGAATAGGATGGAAGTAATTTGATTTTAAGTTCCTTATAACGTACAGAATTATAGAATCATAAAAATCTCAAGATTGGAAGGGAACCTGAAGGTTATTTATTTATGCAGTTCAGAGATCTCTTTTATAATAACACAAACACTTGATTATGCAGGTTTGGCTTCCATAGCATCTGGATGGGAGCTCCTCCCCTCCTTTCCCCCCTTTCCCCAGGCTAAAGAGATGATCTGGTTCCCACCAAGAGACCTAGGTTTCAAACATCGGGTTTCCAATGGATTTTCACTGAGCCATTCTAACAGGCTCTTCCTCGTCCCTCACCACCTTACAACTGATTCACCTCCCAGTTGGGCGGGTGAACCCCGCGTCTTAAATCCTGTCACATCTTCCCATTTCTCACCAGGCACCAAAGGCAATCAGCCTCCCTCCCCTCTAGCTCTCACTCCATTTCCCTTCCTCTCATGCCCAAAAGATGCCCAAAGCTTAATCCCCACTGCAACAGTCCTGAGAGGTGAAGGCTCTGTTCTCTAGTGAGAGAGTAAACTCTTTACAAGAGTGGTTCCTGATAAGAGAACCAGCCCAGTATGTCCTTGCCCTCCCACCTTCCACCATGAAACGACATAGCAAAAAGGCCCAGAAAAGATGCAGGTCCCTTGACCTTCTACTTTTGAACCTCTAGCACTATAATGTCTATTCTTTATAAATTACCTGGTCTCAGGTATTCTGTTATAGAACAAAACTCAAATATCAAGAAAGAAGTATCTCTTCTTGTTGGAAGGTGAACTTTTCTCTCATGCTGGGGTTTATGTACTATCATCTGTTAAATTTGCATGACCAGGTAAGTCCTCTTTTCTATCTCTTCTGGTCAATTCTCCTAAGCCCATGAACGTGGGCAGGCTTTTATTCTACTTAAACATAGCCTTGGAGCTGGAGAGATGGCTCAGTCGTTAAGGTGCTTGCCTGCAGAGTCAAACAACTAGGGTTTGATTCCCCAGTACCCATGTAAAGCCAGATGCACAAAGTGAAAGTGGTGCTTGCATCTGGAGTTGGTTTGCAGCAGCTGGAGCTGGAACACCCATATTCTCCCTCTCTCTCTCTCTCTCTCTCTCTCTCTCTCTCTCTCTCTCTCTCTCCTCTCTCTCTCTCTCAGCTTACAAATAAATAAATAATTTTAAAAATAGCCTCACTGGGCTGGACAGATGACTTAGTAATTAAAGTGCTTGGCTACAAATTCTAATGGCCCGAGACTAATTCCCTAGTACTCATGAAAAGAGCAAGCTCAATTCTCCAGTACCCGTGTAAATCCAGATGCACAAAGTGGTGCATACATCTGAAGTTCATTTGTGGCAGCTAGACCCATTCATTCATTCATTCATTCATTTTCTCTATCTTTCCTCTCTCTCTCCTTGCAGATAAATAAAAAACAGGCTCATTCTGCAGCCCCTTTCACTAAAGCCCCCATCTTGGCTCATCCATCCTGCATTAGTGAGACTATCCTGGGTCAAATCAAGCTCAGTAAACCTTCAAGTCTTCCCCCACTCAAGCAAAGTCCACTGCAGGCCAGTGACCCTACAGCACCTGCTCCGTGCAGGGAGCCAGCATGCAGGCTGCATGAAGCTGATGCTCCCCCAGTCGCCTTCTCAAGGTCAGCCGACTCCTCTTGCCACAGCAGAGGTAACACCCCCTTCTAAGTCCAGGGAGATAATAACTGTTCCTTCTGTGTGATGGGACAGAGGAAAGAACTAGAAATAGATACTCCCTAGTTTTTACTGTAGTTTACCAACTTCCTGGAATGTACATTCAATGCTTCCTAGCTCTACCTTAACCCCGAACTAGCTTCTCCCCCCATGCTATATGGAAAATGCTCACTCTCTCAGTAGCACCAGACTCTTGCCTTTTCTACCCAGACCTTCTCACAATCCTCTTCCTATGCTTAGATGTTTTGCTCGGAGCTTGATTTCCTTTTCCTCCCTCCCTCCCTTTCTTCCTTCCTTCCTTTTCTCTATTTTTCCTTCCTTCCCTCTTTCTTTTTAGATGTACTTTTTACATTCACAAATAAATACTGTCTATGTTTATGGTATTTATGCAGGGCACAATGACTAGCTCGAGCTATTTGTCACGTGTGTTAGACACATACTTTTGGTGGAGATAAGTCTTAATCCTCCTTAGTCATTTTCAAGCATCCAGCATTAAGCAGAGTCATCGTTGTTGCACGATCTCTGAGACTTATTCCTCCTGTCTAACTGAAATTTCACATCTTTCAACCAACATGTCTGCAATCCACAGCCACCATCCCCTATCCCCAGCCCAGGTAATTACCATTCTGCTAGTTCCATGAATTCAGCTCTTTCAGATTCCACATAAGTGAGATGATGTGGTATTTATCGTTCCATGTCTAGCTTATTTCACTTGGTTCAATGTCCTCTGGATGCTTCTATTTGTCACAACTGGCAGAATCTCCTTCTTTTTAGGGACTTAGTTCTATTCCATTGTGTATGTACCTCATGTTCTGTTCTATTCCTGAACCCGTGATTGTTTCCTTAGTTATTGTGGATGCTGCTGCAGCCGATGCAGGAGTGCAGATAATCTCTTCAGCATACTGTTTCCGGGGTTGTACACCTGGGTGTGGTAGTTCTTTGTACTGTACTTGAGATTTATTAGTGAACATAATTGGTAGGGATTTATCAGTCAAAGCCCTTACAGTCCAGGGACCGCGATTGGAGATATATTTGACCCAATAGCCACCAGGGATGAGCCACCTCTCAGCTATCATATCATCTTTAAATTCATCTGCATTGAAGTTGGTCAAGTCCAGATACTTTGAAATGTGGATCTTTTGGTGGTCAGGAAACTTGACCTTGGCCCTGAACAAAGCCTCAATCTAATGCTCTTTATTCTGCAGCTTGGTATGGATGGACATGATGATCTGGCCAATATAACTCTTGGCCACTGTGCCCTGGGGCTTCCCAAAAGCACCCACATACCTGTCTGGTACCTGTCAGCCCCAGCACAGGATAGCATCCTGTAGATTTGGATGATATAGAAAAGGGTGGAGTCGCATTCAAATATGAAAGACATCTTTGCCACGACTCTTTACCATGTACTTGTTGGCACAAATCTGGGTAGCATCTAGCACTCCGGAGGAGAGCTGATACTATGTAGCCACAAAGTGGGACCTCATCCACGTGGGTCTTCTTTCACCCCAGGTCCAAGATGTGGATATTGCCTTCAGAAACACCTTGGCAGAAGTGAAACTTTGAGAACAGCTTGTTCTTACAATACCAGTTACACGAGGTGGGGCAGGGGACCATGATGACACTAATATCTTTAGTGATGTGCCAGAGGAAAAGAGCAGAGGTAGTTCTAGTTTTAACTTTTAAGGATTCTCCATACAGTTTTCTATCACGATTACATTACTTTATATACATGCCAATCATATACAAGAGTTCCCCTTTCTCCATGTCCCTCTGACATTTGTTATTTTTTAGTCATTTTTTTAAATGAAAGATTCAGAACTTTTAAAAAATATTTCATTTATTTATTTGAGAGAAAGAGGCATATAGAGAGAGACAGAAAGAATGGGCATGCCGGGGCCTCTAGCCACTGCAAATTAACTCAAGGTGCATGTGCCCTACTGTGCATCTGGCTTTATATGGACACTGGGGAATCAAACTCATGTCCTTCTGCATTGCAGGCAAACACCTTAACTGCTAAGCCATCTCTTCAGCCCATCTTTAGTCATTTTGCTAGTAGTCAGTCTTCCTGGGTGAAGTGACATTTTCTCCAATCTGCATGTCTCTGATGAGCATTAGTGATGCTGAGTATTTCTCATATACCTGTTGGCCATTTGCATGTCCTCCTTTGAGAATGCAATAAAATTTGATCACAGCCTGCCATTACATTTCTTGTTGATTTCTGTTTCAGTATAAGAAAAGGGATGCCTGAGTGAGATGTTGAGAAAATGGAGTGAGTCCTGAAATAGTAACTGGGCTCGATTTCACTCTGAATCAAACTCTACCTTCTCTCTCCCTCTCTCTCTCCCTCTCCCTCTCCCTCTCCCCTACATAACCCCATCCTTAAAATTAGAAGTCTAGGATCTAGAGAGATGGCTCAGCAGTTGAGGCACTGCCTCTAGGTCCTAAGGACCCAGGTTCAATTCCCCAGTACCCACATAAGCCAGATGCACAAAGCAGTGTATGCATATGGAGTTTGATTACAGTGGTTAGAGGCCCTGGCTCACCTATATTCTCTCTCTCTCTTTCTCTCTCTCTCTCTCTCTCTCTCTCTCTCTTTCTCTCTCTCTCTCCTTTCAAATAAATAAAAATATTTTTTTAAAGTAGGAGCCATTCCATGTAGATTTTCCATTCCCTACAAGGCTGGGCTCGTGATCCTAGTCAATCAGAGTACCCTCACAGGAGTAACTGAGGAGAGACTGCCCTTATATCTCAGCACAAAGGTCTTTGTTATACTGAAATCTGAATTTAATTTACCACCAATATGTAAATCTGAGCAAGTTACTTTTCTCTCTAGATATTTCTTTAACTTAGCAAACACAATTAACTCCACCCACTGACCACAATGTTCCTTTCCCATTCCCTCCAATTCAGGAGTTTTCCACCCTGACAATTTATTAAATCCATTTGAGGCATTTTAAAAACTGACCCATGTCAGGGCCCTCAAGCCACCAAAATCAGGGGGAAAGGGACCAGGGGATTGTTCTGCATAGCCAGAAACCAGAGTTCAAGATTCCCAGAGAACTCCTGCTCAATACTACAGCCAGCATTGTTGATTCATACCCCATCCCCACTACCAAGCACGATAAATCACAGCCTTTGACTACAAGTGAGTTTAGAAGAAATCATCTCTTCCCCAGGGCACTTCTCCCCAGACCAACCCAAGACAAGTTGGTGGATCCTCAGGCCCCTGAGGGATGTGGCAAGCTGAGGGGAGGCAAAGCAGCAGTTTGGGAACGTTTCCTGGCATACTGCCCCTTGTCTCAGCTGAACACCTTGAGAAATGGGAGCTGCTCTGGCCCTCCCAAGGAACACCCTCTACCCTCTGCAAAACGACATCAGTCCGGTGAGCCAGGCGGACTGGGTATAGCACTTGGGGTGAAGCAGTTCCCGAAATTATAATGGATGATTTCATTCTGTGCAGTGTTAGCAGCTGACAGATTGGAGCAAGCCCCCTCACAGAACCCATCTATAATAAGGAATGAACAATGAGAAGTCTTTCTCAGCTGAAACAGAGGATGAGCTGGGCATTGGGACGGGGCACAGGCCTATAATTCCAGCTACTCAGGCAACTCAGGCAGGAGGGTCACAAGTTCAAGATCAGCTACTAACTTAATATGATCCTTTCTCAAAATAAAAAGAAAAAAGGGCTGGGAATCAGGATTAGGGGGATATCTCAAGAAGTGAAAATGCCTGTCTCACAAGTCTGAGGATCTGAGGTAGATCCCCAGTATCCACGTAACAGCCTGGCAGGCCTGGAATCCCGGCATTGGGGAGGCGGAGACAGGCAGATCCCTGGAGTTCACTGGCTGGCCAGTCTAGCCTAATCAGTGAGCTCCAGATCCATGAGAGAGCCTGACTCAGAAAAAGGTAGACAAGGTTTGTGAGGATGATATTGGAGATTTCCCTCTGGCTTCCACAGGCGTGTGCATGCGTGAGCCACACACACATACAAACATGAATAAACATAATAAACACATGCACACAAAGAAAAGAAAATGTTGCATGCGTAGTGCAGCAGTCATGAAAGGGAGATAGGTAGCATTTGGAAGAGGCGGTCAGAGAGGCCCAAAGGAGGTATTACTCTTAATTCCTGTCTGACGGGTGGAGCCCTGCTATCTGCAGCAGCTGCCACAGAGCCGGAATTACTCAGGTGCCTGTGTTCAAGCCCAGCCCTTTCCGGACACCGCACCCAGGTGAGCTGACTTCTCTTGGATTCAGTGCCCTACTCAAAAGAAAAAGCTGGCTGCTCACCAGGCTTTTCAATACCTCTTGGCAAATGAGGTTTTTGCCACCCGTAAGGTTTTGTCCTTCCCACCCTGAGAGCTTAGCTGCTGCCAGGGTTGGGAAAGTGGGAAAGGACATTTTTGCCTTCCCTTAGGCCCATGGACTCTACATGGACCCTTCCCCTAGACCCATGGACTTCACATGGACCCTTCCCCTGGGCCCATGAATTTTTACATGAGCCCTTAGACCACGTGGCTGCTCCACTTCTATCTTCCTTGGTCCATGGACTCTCCCTTCCCTCTCCTGACTTCTGAATAAACATAGTAGGATAAATATAATAACTTAATAATTATCTTTCTCAGCCTAGTTTATGCAATTCTTTGTTTAAAAGCATGCATGAGCTCAGGTTTTGAGTTTGCGTTTGTTTGAACACCCCAAAATAATAAAACTCTGTGTCAGTAGAAGGCTTGGGTTTGATCCCCACACCATTAGAAGAGAATGACACACTCTGCTGTGCTGAGGTTTTTGGTCATATTCCTTCCGCAGCCCCCCCCCCACCTCAAGGGTGGTCTGTCTCCACTGATCCCCATCCAAGGTGAGACTCCTCTGGCTGAAATGCCCAGGCTGCTTTCTGCCCAGGGCTTCAGCTCCAGCTCCCACCTTGCCCTGGAGCCTCCTGAGCACCCAAGTTGTCAATGTTCAAGCCAGGTGTGGTGGCACACGCCTTTAATGCCAGCTCTGGGAGGCTGAGGAGGCAGGAGGATTACCAGTGCCCCAAGCCAGTCTGGGGCTACAGTGAGTTCTTGGTCAGCAGGACTGGATTGAGACCCTGCCTCGAAAAACAAAACAATAAACAAACAAGAATTCAAAGCACAAAAGACGTTAGACTTAAGCAGAGTCCTGGAGACAGCATGGGGTCCTGCACTCCCCTCCCATGACCACGCGCAGGTAGTGAGCCCAGAGGCGGACGCTGCCCGGGCTACTAGAGACTTCACTTGGATTTCACTAACACGGCTTCTGCTCTAGCAGCCAATCCAGGACTCCACCAGTTTTCAGTGCCTGCAGTTCTCCATGGGAGGTACACACACACACACATGCACATACACGCACGCACATGCACACATGCATGCACACACACACATGCACGCGCACATGCACACACTCACACGCACTCACGCACATGTGCACACGCACACACATGCATGCACACGCACATGCAGGCACAAACAAGTGGACACACATGCACACGCACTGGAACTGGTTGATGAGCCTTGGAAAGGAATCAAGTTCATGGCCACAGCAAGGTGAACCAGTTTTCCTGAGCACTGTGCTCCAGTGCCCATCCTGCAGGGGTGGAGAGGAACTGCTCTTAAAGTGCCCAGATGTCTACTCACACTGCAGACTCCTTTGTGGTTTGGACAAATGGCTATTGTAAATTATTTTCTAATGAGTCATGAATATTATAGACATTTCTTTCATCGTGCTCATTGGTACTTTCTACTATTTATCCAAATTAGCACAGCGCATCTGAAGGTTAAGACTTAATCCCTCAATTATATATGTTTTTTCCTCTTCTCCAGGGCTTCTCATCCTGTTTTTCACTTGTACCACTACAGATTTTTTCCATCAGTTTTCACAGAAATATTAGGGATGGGATAGTGTTTACTGCTTGTATCATACTGTGCAACATTAGACTTTCCCCTTAAAATCTTTAAAGATTTCTTCACATTGTGATTTATTAAATCTACCTCATTTATTTCAACCTCCTCATAAAAATACACAAACTTATTTATTTATGGTGACATATTCAATTTTTTGTTCTTGCGAGTCCACGACATGTCTATCTTGATATGTCATAGACTATGACACATAGCACAGCATTTCCATAAACAAATCTTATTTCCAGCATGGGTCTCTGTTTCAAAAAAAATTAATGCCTTTGAGAGAGTTTTTAGATTTTGCTTGAGTTGCCATTGCCTTGGTCTCGTCCAAGCCAACCTTTCCAATGGACTCTAAATCTATTCTTGTAGCAGCCCTGATTCAGAACGAGGTTTTCCTACAACTCTGCTAACACTTGACTTACCTGATTTCAGTTTGCCCCTCGAATCAAATGTTGTCATATGATTCTCACTGTAGAACTATAAATCATCAGATCTAAAAGAGAACCCAGCGATCATGTAGTCAAACTCCTCTGATTAAAGACTTCTTGTTGTATATAAACAATACATAGACGTGTTATCATGATAAAGTTTTAAAACATATATTGGGCTGGAGAGATGGCTCAGCAGTTAAGGCAGTACTTGTCTGCAGAGCCTAAGGACCCAAGTTCAATTCCTCAGTACCCACATTAAAGCCAGATACACAATGGCACATGTGTCTGGAGTCCCTTCGCAGTGGCTATAGTCCCTGGCATGCCCATTCTCTGTCTCTCTTCTCTCTATCTTTCTGTGCTTGTAAATAAATAAACAGAAATTAAAAAATAAATTAAACATATATCATATACATAGTAGTAAATTGAATAAAAATGATAACTTTCTTTTATATCCTTCTCTGATTTACTGAGAGATGAACTAATGTTACTCCTACATCACAATGAGTTAGTTACTACGTGAAGACATGCATACGTAAGTATATAATGCAATGAATAGTGGTGGCATTTTATGTAATAGACACAACTAAATGTACTTCACACAATTATTTGTTCTTAACAACACATAGTAAAACTCCCTATCAGTACACATACCTACTCTCCACTGTTTAACTGTTACGTAACTCGCATGGCTGCTGGAACAAGGGAGGAAAAAACCCAAGAAAGTCACTATCTTTAACCTCAGAAGTGATCTATCATTATTTCAGCCATGTGTTATTGATCACATAAACCAGCCCACGGTTCAAGGTGGGCGAGGACTCGGTATAGGGGTATCTAGAGGTGGGGATCACTGGCAGTCTCCTGGGAGATTGTTTCTCACACAGGACCACTGTGGTTTCTAACCCTTCTCATGGAAGTCTATAGTTTTCCTGTTCACAGGTAGCGCTACTATGGACATCCTTGAACATGCTTCCTGAATCCATGCTTTCTGAACTCCATCTAGTCCTACAGAGAGCATTGCTGATTCCTTCATTTTCTTTTTTCAGTATTTTATTTTATTTTTAGCAAGCAGAGAGAGAGAGAGAGCGAGAATATGGGTCTGCCAGGGCTTCTAGCCACTGCAAACCAACTCCAGATGCATGCCCCACTTTGTGCATCTGACTTTGTGTGGGTACTGAGGAATCAAACTCAGGTTGTTGGGCTTTGCAGGTGAAAGCCTTATCCTCTGAGCCATCTCTCCAGCCCCCTTTCTTCATTTTCAAAAGGAAAAATGAAACCAGAGGAAAGTGACTTTGCCAAGGTCACACTGTTAATCCTCTGTGACATAAAGATTACAACATCAACCACCTGACTTCCAGCCTAGTCCAATTCCAGAGCCACAACTGGTATCTTGAGATAAAGCTGCTGGGAATTCCCAACACTTGGCTCCCAGAACAGTAATATGGAACAGCTTATCTGACTGTGTGGGTGCTAAATCAACACCACCAAGTTCAAAGGCTAGATTCACCCATGTCTGAACACAGTAGCTGACTTGAATGAAAGGAAGCCGATGGAAATACAAAATCTTCCCATGCCATAATTCGCAGAAACACTGAGCTCAAAGCTCAGACAGACCCGGGTTTGAGTCCGGCTCTAGCTGTGACTATGGACAAGCCACATAAACCCTGAAAAGTGGTGTCATCTGTGCAGAGGATGTTTACAGCTATCCTGTGATGTGTGTGATGTGCTCAGCAGAGGGTCTGGCCAAGGGAACTGCTGCTACTTTTGTTCTCCCTACTTAACCCACTGCAGTTATCCTACTCAAATATATGAGCTTGTTTTCTAAAAAATGCCCAGTACTTGCAAAGTTCATTACGTCCAGTTTTCCCACCTCCAAGTCTCTGACTTTACACAGCTCATTACGTTGTGGCCTGTGTTTCTTGTTGCAAACTGGCCAGATTGCTGCTGTGCAGGGTGAAGTGTGGTTGTGAAGAACACACAGACCCTAGTGAG
>PVHP010013062.1:0-41851 GCA_004024765.1 Zapus hudsonius | reverse complement strand
TCTTCTTACTATGGTGTTAGGCACTAAGCTAAGAACTGGAAGGGAGAAAAGGTAATTTATTGATGGCCTGGTATTGAGTTTTTAGTCTAAATGTTTAGGAACATCAGGCAGTGAGAATGTATGTTAGTCTTAGGCTCGTGTGTAAACCTTGTATACGTTTTCCTCTTCACAACCACGCCTGGACTCACTGGTACCTGCATAAAATAAAAATAACCAATGGGGAGATGTTGGTTCTCCTTTATCCCCATTAGGTCAGCTTGGAAAATGTTATGACCTTGATCTAAGGAAAGAAACCACGAAGATACTAAACAGGGAGACACATGCTTTCGAAAAGTATTTGTGCATTCTTGTTAAAACCCTTTTAATTATAAATAAAAGATTGATAAAGAAAAATAGCACACCACACTCTCCCACCTCCATAAAATGAGGAGTGTAAATGCTCTGCCATTTGTTACTAGAAACTTCTGTAAAGGCATCTGGGTTGGAGTGAAAGTAAAGTGTCCCCCACGGTCTAGTGTGTTAATAATATATAGTAATAATAATAAATATTATTACTACTATTAATAAGTAATACTATATTACCACTATTAATATATAGTAATACTAATAATATATAGTAATAATAATTAATATTATTACTACTATTAATAAGTAATACTATATTACTACTATTAATATATAGTAATACTAATGATATATAGTAATAATAATTAATATTATTACTACTATTAATAAGTAATACTATATTACTACTATTAATATATAGTAATACTAATAATATATAGTAATAATAATTAATATTATTACTACTATTAATAAGTAATACTATATTACTACTATTAATAAGTAATAATAATAATAATAGTGTAGAATAAGCCTCAAACCTAATCCCCTGCTCAAGAAGCCTTGCTGGAGAAGGTGTGTCACTGGGGGGGGCAGGCCTTGGAATTCTGTGCTCCAGCCCCTCTCCCTCCTTCCTCCCTGCTGCTGTGGAGATGTGATGCCAGTTGCCTGCTTGGCCAAGCTTTCTTGCCATCATGAAGCTTTCCCTAGAAATCGGAATCCACAGCAAACCCTTGCCTTCATCAGCTGCTTCTGGTCAGAGATTTTGACCCAGGGATGAGAAGGTAACTGTTACGACATCCCATAGAACACTCTAGAGACTGCTGGTGGCTATCCTTTCACGTGTGCATCATAGACATACGTAAATGCTATGTACTTTATAGAATATTACTTTATATACATATAAGTCACGTATTTTTAAAACATTTCACGGCTTACTATAATTTAATTGAATTGCACCTGTTAGCCAGGTTAGACAATCACCAATTGTTTACTACTATAAATGTGATTCTACAAATATTCATGTTCCTTGTCTTTGTGTAATGATTGGATTATCTCGATGGGAATTTCCAGTCATGGAAGAGCTGAGGTAAAAACCAGGCACCAGTATTAAGGATTTCTTCTATCCGGGAAGCCAGCAGTATCTCATTCCCCTTCATCCCCAGAGGAAGAAGTGATGGAGGATTTGGGGGTTCAGGAGGGGTCACCCAAATATATGAACCCCAAGTTTGGGTTCTGACCTAAATCTTTAGTGAAGAATAATAAAGACAGACTCGAAAAGAACAAATGATGAATGACTGAGTTTATTTGGGGAGAAAAATCACAAATTGTGGAGTTTATTTAAGAGGAATTGGGATTTGGGAAGGAAGACCAGAACATGTTATGTAGAAAACATATTTAAGAAAGACTGAGAAACTGGAGTAAAGTCGCAGGCACATGGAGAGTAGTGTATCATCGAAAAGAAACATGGTGTTGCTGTGTGCTTTCTTGTGGAGGGAAATTAACGGGCAAACTGAGAGAGCTTAAGGACCAGCAGCTGGGGAGAATGTCCTTAGCAGGAACACACATGGCCTCTGTTAGAGGAGAGTCAGCTAGAGCACCCATGTTCTGGATCCAGAGTGCAAATACGCACGTGGTAGATCCAGAGACCACAGGAAGGTTGTAAGTGCAACTAGTGAAAAATAATTTAGCAGAACCCAGAGGAGAGGCGAAGAGGAAGAGACAGGCTGTGCTCTCTCGTCTCCACTGAGCCAGGCTAAGATCAGAACTGAGAAGACGAACTGAGAAACTCACACGAAGGTCTCTGGAGGGGAAGAGGGAAGGGCAGGGCACCTCCACCTTTATAATGTCAGATTCAGGTATGCAAGGGGACTTGGAAGGCCAAGTCCCAGAGCCAGCCCACCTGGGTGGGCCCAAATTTGGTCAGCCCACTTGGGCCACAGCACACTGGATTGTGGACAGCAGGGGCCACCAGTCTCACTGAGACACGAGTTCCAGGTCTGTCAAAAGTGTTCCAGGGCAAGATGGCACGTAAGGCAGCCATCAGTCCCTGACTGAAACCGGCTCAAAGAAGCTAGCTCCCTCCTATTCTCTCTCAGGGGTCCATTTCCCCAGCATTTCTCTAGCTTCAGTAACACAGCCCTTAAGACAGCAGTGGGGGCAAAAGAAACCTCTAGAACTCTGCAATGCTTAACCCCAATGAGAGCCCTGAAGGAGTTGGTCCCTTCATGGCAGGGGGCTCAGTGGGCTGGCATAATCCAGTCACTGAGTGGAAACAGGAGCCTGGGCATCGTGCTCCCCTACATCCCTTCTGCTTAGAAGATTCTATGAACTCACTGGTTTTCCAGGAAACTTTTCCTCTGAACTTTAATGCAGCTAAACATGGCTAACATGAGCATCTTGGCCAGTTGAAGCCCTTGGAAGCTATTTTCGCTTGAGGACACAATAATAATAATAATAATAATAATAATAATAATAATAATAATAAGAGCCACATTTGGTCGCATAGTTGTCAGCCCCTGATTACACAGGAGAGCCCAGGCCAGATATGGGCTGTAATAGGAGCGAAGCAAGTGGATGTGTCCACCCAGGGAGGCCAAGGGAGGTCAAGGGAGGCTGATCCAGGGAGGCCAAGGGAGGCCAGTTAAGGCTAGAGAAGTCAGACACTCAGAATGTCAATGGTGAAGGAGAGGAATGTCTGGGGTTATTTCCCCTGGTTCCTGGGAAATGAGGAAGAAAAAGCATAAGAACACCTCAGTTTAGGTGACAGGACCCTGAAAATCAAACTGAGAATGTCAGTCCTTGATCCTGTCTTTCCAGCAAGGAGTTCCCTCCCTAGATCTGTCTGTCCTTGAACTGAGTCTGAGTCCCCGCCTTGAAAGAAGTTTCTCCCTTGATAAAGAAGACAATCGCCCTCTTCGGAGAAGGTTGCACCCATTCTAGAAGAATGATATTCCAGAGATGCCATCCAGAAACCTGTTTGGCTGATCTTTTCAGCGCAGTCAGAACCTAGCAAAAGCTCCAATCTGGGGCTCAGGCTCTCTCTGCTCTCTCCTCCTTCCTCTCCTCCTTGGACAAGGACTCTACACTTCTTCCCTCTCTCAAATCCTAGGCTTCCTCAGTTCTGGTAATCCCACTGTGGCCTCTCCCTTTGGGCATGAGCTCTGTCTTCTTTCTTCCTTCTTTCTCATAAATTCTGCCTATAATCTAATAAAACCTGGGAACTGACCTGTGAGTGTCAAATATTTGAATTCATAATACAAGAATTCAGAGATGCCCCCAAGTTCTCCTATCATATCACTGCATTGGTGTATACTGGTACTTTGGCAGAGGAACCCCAGTTCCTGTATCAGAACTATTGGCTGTTGTGGAAACTGAACTGTCTTTCTACCCTGACGTTCTGTGCTGGCCTTTGCCTGTGGATTAGACATGGGTTCCTGTGCCTGGTGGCTCAGGGTTGGCTGGCAAAACAAAACAATTTAAAATATCCTTCTTCTGAGGAACCAGGAAATCCAATTTCTAGTTTTGCTTGTCACCTAATTTTTCCTTCTCCTCTCCCTCCCCCTTCTTCCCTCCATCCTTTCCTTCCTTCCTCCTTTCCTTCCCCCTTCCTCAGGTATAAGAGTTGTTAGGAATGCTGCAGGAAATGAAGCAGGTGGAGGAGTTTCACATTGACTAGCAGATTTCAGGGGTGTTGGTCCATCCCTGCCTCCCAAGTCCTCTGTGCCTCCTTTCTTCCTAAGTACGGGGTTTTTCCCCAACAAGGAGGAGAGACTGCCTTACCTACAAATGGGTGCCTTAGCACTGGCCTCACTTCTCCTCTTCCATCTCAGTTTAGAGATGAGCAAGGGAGGCAGGGGAGACATGAGGCTGAAGGGACGTCCCATGAAACTTGGAGAATGGGTCCTGCAGAGTGGCAAAGATGCCACATGTCACCGAGCTCAGTGGGATGGAGGCTTAATGCGCCTTGGGCTGAGCCCGATCCTTCCAAAGGACACAGTAGCCATGACTTTCTACCAACAGCCTAACCTGGGATTCCGTGTTTGCTTGGACACTCCGTTTGTCACCACTTTGAAGTCCCAAGACTGTCCAAGTCCTCTGGCCCTTGGGTAATTTCCTCCCAGACTCTCTGACGACTTCTTTATCTCACTCCCGCTCTGCGTCTTCCCTCTTCCCTGCTGGCTGGCTTATCATCGCTCCATTCCCAGGCCCCCCACTTCCCTCCACTATCTCCTGGGGCGCCCACAATGGCTCCACTTTGCACAAAGACAGCTCTCCTGGTCCCCAGGGACTTCTCTTTCAGAGCCTAATGTGAGAGCTTCCTGGAGGTCAGGGAACCTCTCCGATCTATGCAGCTTTTCTCCCGCCTGGACAGACATTCCTCTGGCCCTCTTGTACCTCCACTCACCGGTACCCTCCCCTTCCTCCTCCTGTCTGCTTTGTTCAAAATCACTTTTTTCTTTTTGTCCTCAATACCAACTTAATCAAAGTTTCTGAAGAACTCTAAAGACATAGGGGACTAGATATTTTCTTTTAATTTTCTATTTTCTCCTCTGGATAATGTGTTTCTGGCCTGACCTCCTCCCCTTCTTCTGTGAACACACTCTGACAAAGAATCGGTTTAATGCCCTTGGTGGTATCTCCTGTACCCCTCAATCATTCCTGAGGTTCCCGTTCCTTTGTGGGCCCTCAGCTCCATGCACTCTGGATGCTCGTATTCATCTGAAATGTCTTGGGATTCCTCCCATCTGCTTGACTTCTCCATCCCCCTCTTGCAAAGGGGAGTCTTGGCTAAACCTGAGTCACACTGAGTGCACTCCCTTACCTCACAGTGTTCAGAGTCTCCACCCTCCCAGCCTGACCCAGAAGTCACATTGTAATCCTTGGCACAGTCCTTCAACACTGGGGTATTGGTCCCAGGACCCCTGAGGACTCCAAATCAGCACATACTTAAGCCTTAACATAGTGTAACATTTGCATATAATCTGTGCTCTCACCTAGAGCACCTAATGGCACAGAGATATTATATGTTGTGCATATTATTTTGGGAATAATGACAAGAAAAAAAGTTAAGCCGGGTGCCTATAACTCCAGGCTGAGGCAGGAGAATGACTGTGGGTTCAAGGTCAGTCTGGGCTACAATGAGAGACGAAACTTCGAAAGAAAGAAGAAAGAAAAAGGAAAGAGAAAAGTCTGTACATGTCCAGTACAGAAGCAGTTTTATTCTCAAATACTTTTGGTCTGTGAGTGGCTGACGGCAGGTGCAGAGCCCACAGACACATAGGATCCACGTACCTGCACACAGAGACAAACTCCTGACCTGCAAGTTTTCGGTGGTACTTGAAGCCAGCCATGGCAACAGTTAATTCTCAGATAGGTGTAGTCCTTGTGGCCGGTGTATCACTATCAGGCTGGCCTCTTGGGATTACCGAATAAATAGTTGTCTGCTCCCTCAGGTTCCCAGCCGGCCCTTTGCAGATAGTGAGGGCAGAAGGCTAGGTCTGACTGGCTGGAAGCGATGGGTATTACTCAGGACAAAGCATGGCAAGGCAGGGGCAATTCTCCAGCTGTCCTTTCACCTCTGAGAAGGACCCACATTTCGAGGCTGGAGCCCAAGAAGAAAGGCATCTCACTTGCCATGGAACCTTCCAGAATATACATGAACCATGCTTAGCTTCCCTAGGCCAGCATCAGGAGAGAGAGAGAGAGAGAGAGAGAGAGAGAGAGAGAGAGAGAGAGAGAGAGAGAGAGCGAGAGCCCATTCTTTGCTTTTACAAAGAGAGTGACACTTGCCACAAAACATGTGCAGAGGTCAGAGGACAGCCTCAGGCACAGGCCTTGCCTTCCACCTTGTCTGAGGCAGAGCCTCTCGTTGATCATCACTTTTTTTTGGATGCTCGGGAACTTGTGTGGCAAGCTCTTTCTCCTTTGAGCCATCTCCCTGGTAGAGAAATCCCATTCTTGGGCATGGTGGCGCTCGCCTTTAATCCCAGCACTCGGGAGGCTGTAGGAGGATTGCTGTGAGTTTGAGGCCACCCTGAGACTACATAGTGAATTCAAGGTCAGCCTGGGCTAGAGCGATACCCTACCTCAAAGAACCAGAGAGAGAGAGAGAGAGAGAGAGAGAGAGAGAGAGAGAGAGAGAGAGAGATCCCATTCTTGACACAGTCACAGAATTCAGTGACATTTGTCTTTTGAAAACTACATTTAAGAAAAAAATTACAAACAAGACCATCACAAAAAGTATAGACAAAGGGCTGGAGAGAAAAATGAACATATTTAAAATTAAAATTAATATTTGTATATAGTCAAGGAAAAGAAGGGCCAGAACTTGGAAAAGAGAGATTTGTCAATGTGCTATGAATGCACAAGGAAACTCTCTGATGTAGCAACCAAATGTGTTCAACTGCTCTACTAAGCAGGGTTATACACCAATGTTAGATTTTTAGCTAAGCTCTGGCTGTAAGCAGAGACAACCCGCAAAGACAAGATTTGCTTTCAGACAGAGTGAGGGCTCTGGCCTTCTGTGTTGATGTGGTACCCACACAGGACAAGACACTGGCCAGGTCCCTTGAGGGGTAGGGACACCTTTGTCTTTGTCCATCCATGCTGCTGTAACAGAATACCACAGACTGAGCCATGTATATTGAACAGAGTTTCCTTGGCCTGTGGCTCTGGGGGCTGGGCCATCTAAACTGATGGGCCCTATGTGGGCTCATGGCTCTGGGGGCTGGGACATCTAAGACTTGGGGACCCTATGTGGGCTCATGGCTCTGGGGGCTGGGACATCTAAGACTTGGGGACCCTATGTGGGCTTATGGCTCTGGGGGCTGGGACATCTAAGACTTGGGGACCCTATGTGGGCTCATGGCTCTGGGGGCTGGGACATCTAAGACTTGGGGACCCTATGTGGGCTCATGGCTCTGGGGACTGGATGTCTAAGACTCAGGGACCCTATGTGGGCTCATGGCTCTGGGGGCTGGGACCTGTAAGACTCAGGGGCCCTATGTGGTGAGGAAAATGTTGCCATATCACCCTGTGGCAGAAAGCAAAGAGCTCAAAGGAGAATAAGAGTGGATTCCAGCCCTATGGTAGAGTCTCAGCCACTCACATAAGAGCAGAGCCCCTGCGACCAAAACCCCTCCCATTCAGCCCTCCTCCCAGCACTGCTGCATTGGGAATTCAGTGGCCACATATGCTTTTAGGGGATCACATCGGAGCCACAGCAGCCCCCAAAGCAAGTGCCTTAAAGAAAGATCTCCCTCGTCATTGGGAACTGCTTGCTGACCCAGTCCGAGAGCTCCAGCGGGGTGTGCGTGAAGGCACTGTGTGACAGATGCCGTCAACAAGGGGGACAGCTAGTGAAAACTTCCTGGGAACTGTGACATATTTCATGCTGCTGTCAAAGAACGTGCTGCTGGGCTCGTGCCCGGTGTTTCCCTCGTCCCTGTGGACAGACTGCGGTGGTTCGTGCCTTGTAGTGAAGTAATGAGCTACAATTGTTGGGAAAATTTATGTTAAAAATTCTGCATGTTTTATTGTTGGCAGTCGCTTACTGGAAATAAGATTTATTAGTCCTTTGGTAAGATGTTAAGCTGGCAGCTTTAATGGAGCACCAGAGTGTCGGGAAGCCAAAGGAAACCAACTGTCAGCAGTGGCTTGGACTTTTCTAGAAGAAAGCTGGGCTTGGCAGTCAGTCCTGAAACTCAGATTCATCAACTGGGGGAGGGGTTTGGGGAAAGTTACACCTCTGAGCCTCAGTTTCTTTGTTTGTAAGTGTGGGTCATTGGGAGGAAGAATGAGATGAGGCTCCGTGTTTAACACATCATAACTGATAATCAGGATTGAGATGAATGGACCAGTCAGAGTTCCACCCACAGTGACGGCTGTACCTCTCCCCAACATGGGAGAATGCCTTGGACTGTTTCTCCACACTGTCCCTGGTTGGCTACAAGCGGCCATGACCCTCCTCACAAAGCCACTGTGACTCTGGCCCTGGGCTCTTGAGACAAGTGTTCTGGATGGGAAAGAGGAAGAACAGGTGTGTGATGTGGACGAGGCAGGTGAAGAGTTCATAGAGGAAGGACGTCGAGTCTTGGGCTTCCCTGGATACCCCACGCTGTTCCTCAGTGCACACCCCCACTGAGTGACCTGCACAAGGTCCTTCCAGAGTCAGGGGGTGGGTGGGATGACGCTTCTTCTCTCCCAACCCTGGCTTTTTTTAAAATTTTTTTTATTGTCCATAATGAGTTACAATATTTAGTGGGCAAACAATGAGTTGTTATCCCCAATTCCCCAATGCCCCCCTCCCCATCCCCAATCAGCTGGATATCCCCCTCCGTGGGTCGTCTGGATCAGTCCTTGTGGCAGGGGACCATGGATAGCCTAGTATTCAGTCGGGTTCTCCTGACCCGTGTGTTGATACTGAGGGGTGCCATGCCTCTGATAATCTCCCCCACCACGGCTCTCACAATCTTTCCCCCCCCTCTTCTGCTCAGTTCCCTGAGTCGTGGTGGGTGAGTATTAAGGCTGCTTTAAGGTTGTGAGCTTAGGGGTCTTTGTGTCAAAAATCGTTGGTTTCTGTCTCACTGGCTTATCCTGTGTTGATTGAATGACTGTGGCTGTGGGTCCCTTGTTCATCCCATCATTCTCTGTGGGGTTCCATATGGTTCCTCCACAGTATGACTATGGTGGCTCCTCTCTTGCCAGACTCTCAGCTATTGGCCTATGGTCGTCCCAACCCTGTTTTGACTTCCCCTGAAGCCTGTATGGTGATCGGACATGCCATCTACTGCACTTGGGCATCCAGGCCCTGGAGATGTGGGTGTGTGTCTGCTGTGATCCCTGCTGTTTCTCCAGCAGCTGCACAGGGCCCGTGCAGGGCCGGTGCTCAACTCGGCTTGGTGATTGCATCAGAGAAAGTTGAATGGGACAAAATCCAGCCTTGTCTAAAATCTCCTTTGCCTATGTGTATGCAAGCACATGTGTGTGTGAGGGGGTGCACATGCCCATCTATGACACGCATGTGGAGGCCAAAGAACAATCCCAGGTCTTCATCCTTCTTCAGTCCTTCAAGGGTCTCTCGTTTGCCTGGAGCTTGCCAATGAACCTAAACTGGCTGGCTAGCAAGCCCCCAGGATGCACCTGTCTCTGCTCTCCCAGCACTGGGATTACAGATGTGCACCACAATGCTAAGGTGCTTGCATGGGTCCTGAGGATCACACTCAGGTCTTCAAGCTTGCAAGGTAAGCACTTTCCCAGTTGAGCCCCTGGAGTGTCCTATCTTTTGCAGGGGAAGGGCGTGTTTCACTAATACTGGCTGACAGGAGCTCACTCTGAGGCCTCAGGTTAGCCTCCAATTCATAGCAATCCTCCTACTCTTGCCTCCCAAATGCTGGGATTAAAGGCATGAGCCACCAAGGCCAGCTGAAAGTGTCTTCTATAGGCTGAATTATATGCCCCTCTCCAACCCATATATTGGAGTCCTAACCCAGTAACTCAGAATGCAACTGTACTTGGACACAGGGTCTTAAAGAAATATTTAAGGCAAAATGAGGTCATGTGGTGGGCTCTAATCTGACATGACTGGTGTTCTTATGAGAGGGAGCAATTAGAAACCCAGCACAAAGATAAACATCTCTGAGCCAAGGAGAGAGGCCTCAGGAGAAGCCGGGCCTGCTGACTCCTAGATCTCAGCCAACCACCCTCCAGCATTGTGAGGAAATGGATTTCTGATGATTAAGCCACCCAGTCTCTGGTATTTTGTTACAGCAGCTCTAGCAAGCTAATACAGTTACTAGCTGGCTTTATGTATGTAGAAAAACTAAGCCTGGGTGTCATCAACTTGAAGCATCCATTCTTGAACTGTCCTCTGGAAACAGAAGACCCTCTTCAAAAGATGAGCAAGTCCTCTGGACTGGAACGAGTTTTCAGAGGACCCAGAGGTGCCCCAAATCTCACCCGCTGGTGTCCACTCTCACTGGCCAGAGAGGACAGAAGCCTTCCTTGAAGAGGCCACCTGTGGGGCTTCTTGTGGTGGGCAATATCCCAGGTTCACTCTGGGACACACTCACAGAAGAAAGGAGATGGGCTTTGCCAGTCAGGCTGTGTAAGCAGAACTCCTGACACTTCCTGTAGGCAGCACTGGGCTAGGCACCCAGAGGACCCAGAGGATGCCACGGGAAACCCAAGCAGGAGTAAGAAGAGTACAAACACCCCCACAGCAGAAGCTGGGAACCCGTCATCACCAACTTTACCTTCAGGGAGAGCAGCTAGAGAAATTCAGAGAAAAGAGGGCACATGGAGACCAGGAACGGAGCTGCCTGCTACTGCAATATTGGGGCTTGTAATCAAAGGTGGGGACTCATGCAATAGGGATTTAGGTGGGGCCCACTAACTCCAGAATGTCTGAAATCAATGTCCAGAGGATGGCTTGGGCATGGGATAAATTTGCCATGTCTCAGTGAAGATTCAAAGCGTGGTCACCACACCCACAGGACATCCTGGCAGAAAGGAGCCACACAGGCCACCTGGGTTCAGTTGCTTTGTCTCTGACTCCAGGTCTTCTTTCCACCCGCTCACATGGCCTCTTGGTGAGAGTGGGGAGATCCCATGGGACCGCCTCCTACTGTCTGGATTTCCACAACCATCTCAACCTTGATCTTGGCAGTGTGCACAGAGAAACCAAACCAAAGGTGACGGAGTGGGAGAGACTTTTCCATTAGAGGGTGAAGCCATGAAAGCCACTGAATCGTTCACTCGAGGTCTTCCCAGGAGGGGTGCAACCTGAGGCCAGCCTTTCAGCTTTCAGTGTGTAAGAGAGACAGACGACAGACAGACAAAGAGAATTCCAAGAAATCAGCACAGAAGCACTACTAATAATGTCATTTGACCTCTCCTAGAATGATCAGAACTCTCTTCTGAGTGGGTGCTACTAGGACCAGTTGGCAAAGATTTTGAGATGCTGTGATACCTGGTGGAAGTGACCATATTGGTCCTGGGGTAGAAGGGCCACACTGAATGACAACATGGTAAGGAAGACACTGAAAGCCAAGGCTTTTAAAATTGATTTTATTATTTTTTTATTTGCAAGGGGAGAGAGAAGGAGAGAGAGAGAGAGAGAGAGAGAGAGAGAGAGAGAGAGAGAATAAACATGGGTGTGCCAGGGCCTCTGTCCACTTTCAACACACTCCAGATACACTGTGATGTGTGATGCCACTCTACCTCTTGCTTTAGGTGGGATTGAGAAACGGAACCCAGCGAGGTTTTGCAGGCCAGCGCCTTGACCACCGAGGCATCTCTCCAGCTCCAAATTACATGTTAATATCTGCCTCCAATACCTTAGAATAACTTCACCTCATTACATGTCACCTTCCCACTCCTCCCTGGCCACTGAGCAGTGTGCATATCTATGAACCTGTCTCTGAATTCTCTGTACCTATAACCAGTACTCTGACATTTTTTATTCTTTATTGCTGGGCAGGAAAATAGAAAAAGTGAATTTATTGGAGTTGCTTCCTTCTTTCTCATTGTAATCAAGCTGCAAAATATGTGTTAGAATTCTAATCAAGGACCTTTGGAAAAATTTTTTTTAATTCCCTTAAGACAATTTTTTCAATGTCAAGAAAAATTTGTGTAGAGCCTCCAGGCTCTCCTCCGCTGAGTGTTCCAATTCTAATGATAGATGGTGTTACCAGTTCTTAACACTCCCCAGCTCCCCTTAATTGACTGGATTTGGCTCCGTTCCTAGAATCAGCTCCTTGGTAGCCCCTGACCACGTAGATTGTTCAATACAGTGGAAAGAAGGTGGTAATTTGGTCTGACTTTGAGCAACGCTCCCTCCCTACTGCCCACTTTGTCCAACACGAGCAGCGTATCAGGAAATACGATCACCCTCCCTCCATAATTCTCCCATTGATTATCAACTGCTCACACCACCCTTTCATAAAACCAGAGCTCACCTCTTCTCAATCACTTACATTTCTCAGCTCTTCTATAGGTTTGTAAATCTTTAGGTACAAAGATTAGGGGAGCGTTGTGGGCAGTAGATAAGAGCACTGGGCCAGAAGCAGAGAAAGGAAACAAACAGGAGGCAAGGAGAGAGGGAGAGTTCATGTCCTCATCACTGACAATCTGAAATAACCTGAAGGAAGAAGGGTTCCAGGGAATTCATTTCACAGTATTTTGCTCCGCGGGGTCGGGACGGTGATGACACAGCATCCTGGCAGCAGGAGTGTGTGGAGCAGGCTGGTCACCTCATGGAAGACAGGAAGCAGAGGGGTGGGGGGAACTGGAACAAGATAGCCTGCAAGCCTTCCCCCAGGGACCCACTTTCTGCAACTATGTACCACCTCCTAGGTTTTCAGAACCTTCCAGAATAGATGCACTAGCTCGAGACCAACCTCTGACCACATGAGCCTCGGTGGGGGACACTTCACATCCATTTGGTATTCATGATTTCATGAACGAGTCGGGGAGAAAGAACGCTAGGTGAAGCCTGTGTCCCTCAACACTGTTTATTAAATCCAATTGGCTCTTTTATTTTATTTTAATTTTTGGTGTGTGTTTGTGTGTGCACAAGTTCGTATATGAGTGCAGGCAGGTGCATACCACAGCGTACATGTGGAGACGAGAGGAGAACTTTTGGGTTGGTCCCCAGAGTTCACCTCCTTGGAGGCAGGGTGTCTCATTCACCACTCTGTTTACCAGACTGCTTGTCTTCAAGCTTCCAGGAAATTCTCTTGTCTCCACCTCCCTTCTTCCTCTGGGTGTTCTGGGATTCCAGAAGCCCACACCGCTTCTGGTTTTCACATGGGGCCCCGGAGATCCAAACTCAGGTACTCGCACGCAAGCCAACTCTGCGGCTCCAAGTTGGCTTTTGATGTCTTTTCATGTCTCACCCAAAAGTTCAGAAGAACAGCCAGAGAAATTTCTTCCCCAAGCCATTTCTGCAACCCTTTGCCCAAGAGATGGCAGCCTTAGAGAAGATGAGACGTGACTATCACTGTCACGAGAGACAGCCCTGGTGGAGCTGCTTGTCGCTTGGTCTTCGGAGTTGAACTTGACCTAATCCAAGGCTTTGACAGGTCAACTTTTCAACATTTTCAGATTTTGCTTTTGATAGCAAGTATTCGTTTCAACAGTGAAGACGTGTTGGATAATGTATCTACCTAAAAAAAAAAAAATAGAAAGAGGAAGATAGGCTTGACCAGGCAGAAGACTCCGTCTTAGTTACCTTGGGCTCCTGTGTAAATGGCTCCTCTATGGGTTTTGAACTCAGTCTTAAACATGAGTGAACCTGTCACTGCAGACTTCATGCGCTCTAACTTCGTGATGAAGGCAGTTTCTTAGACTTCCGGACCCGAGTCCCAGGGACATTGCTTCTCCTGTTAGTCAGCCTATCATAGTAATAACACCACAGATTTGGGAGGTCCTGTGGGAAACACATTTCCCATACTGTGAGACCTTTGAAGGGGACACTGTGTGACCAGGAAGGACCCAGACCAGGACTCAATAAAGGCTAGGTTTTCTGCTCTGTAAGAGGAATAACCATTGCCCAGCTGTGCAGAGGTGGGACAGGGTGAGAACCAAGTTCCTCACTGGGTGATCACAGCTGCTGGCTTGTGTGGGGCCCCAGCAGGTGGACCTGTCCGCCATGAGTACCTGCTCACCTAACAAAGGGTTTGCAAAGGCCTCTACAATTTTTTAAGTAGAGAGTTGAGTAATTAAGCTCATTAGCAGAAAATAATTTGCTCAGCTTGCTAAAGGTCAGTGGCTCTGGGCTGTCCATGGAGCTCGAGAGGCCAAGGAGGAGGAGGAGGAGGAAGAGGAAGAAGAGGAGGAGGAGGAGGAAGAGGAGGAGGAGGAGGAGGAACAGGGAGGAGGCACTGCGGAGGGGCTGCCGGTGGGCATCTGTTGGGAGATAATGATGGTGGCCAGGCGGAGCTCAGAGAACCTGTGCTGTGGATGCCAGCTTAGAATTGAAGGGTGTTTTCAGTGGAACAGATTGAGTCTGTTCTATAGACTGCTTCCAGATACAAAGTCTGGCCCTGGGACATCTCTCTCTCTCTCTCTCTCTCTCTCTCTCTCTCTCTCTCTCTCTCTCTCTCTCTCTCTCTGCCTCTCTCTAAAATATACAAACTTGGTTGAGGAATACTTATGTGCAAGGTCCTTACTGCCTGCAAGGAGCATGTTTTATTAGACTGCTCACTCTTCAAGCCCTCAAAAGTTCCCATGACTTAGAAGATGACATGAAATGGTTTGCTTGATGATGGTTCGTTTCTTCTCTGGCCAACACGCCCTGCTGCCCCTTTCATAGAAACTCCACACTTCAGTCCTTTCTCCAACCCGTCTTCTTAGAAGGCTTTTCACAGTCTCACTACCTACACATAGCCTCTTTCCTTTGTCAAAAATAGCTTTTCTCTCACTTGCCAACTCCTATGCACCCTTCAAAGCCCATTTCAGTTTTCCCATCTGCTTCACATACCAGAGCCATGAGAACCACTGTGCTTCCAAGCTCTGGAGCACACAGCTCCATCCTATTGTTGCCTGTTTGTTTGCAGGGACCATCCCAGGCTGTAAGCTTCATTTTTACACCATCAGCATTTGGGTGGAGAATGTCCCTGTGAAGGCAGCAGCCCCAGGCTTCGTGTCCATCCACACATTATATGGCCAGCATCTCGTGTCAGCATCATCCTTTGGGGAACAGATTTCCTTGAGCTTTCAGCAAACACAAGGAAAAGGAGACTTGGAATCAGAATGGAATTCCTTAAACCTTCTTCCCGGCCCTCTGATTCTGATAGGAACTTTGAGGCTTTTAAAATAATTTTTAAAATTTTTTTTGTGCAAACAGAGAGAGAGAGAGAGAGAGAGAGAGAGAGAGAGAGAGAGAGAGAGAGAGAGAGAGGAGAGGTAGACAGACAGATGAGGCACCCCAGGGCCTCTAGCTACTGCAAACAAACTCCAGAGGTATGCCATTTTATGCATCTGGCTTTACATGGGAACTGGGGAATTGAACTCGGGTCATTAGGCTTTGCAGGCAAGCACTTTAACTGCTGAGCCATCTCTCCAGCATGGAACTTTGGGTTTTAATCTCATCTACTATAACAAGTTCATCTTGGGGAAAATGACCGACTCATTTCAGTTTGCCTCAGATTTCACATAAGTTATCTAGACATTAAAGAAACTACCCCAAGTCTTTTTCTCATAGGTGTACTACATATTAGCAAAACATTCAATTACCATCTATCAAAGGTCCATTATGTAGAACCCAGCATGAAATCGTACCCAGGGAGGGCGGCGTTCCTTCTCCAAAGCAGTTTGTCATCTACTAGAAAAGTGTACGATCCTAATGGCAAAGACAAGATGTATAAAGCACGTTAAGAGCCGGGAGAGAACTATGCATTATGTGATGCAGAAGTGTGAGGAAGCGAATCTTGTAAGGATTGTTTACATCTTCTGTGATATTTTAGAAAGTGAGATTTCAATAGGGCCGTTAGGTTAAAGTATTTTGCAAAACTGTTCTGCTCAGGAACGTGGCATACCTTATTTTCCCAGGAGGCCTGGAAGTGTTGAAGGAGATGGTTGTTTTATTGCCTTAAGAAGGCCAAAAGAGAGGACTGGGGATGTAGCTCAGTGGTAGAGCACTAACTTAGTAGATCCAGGCTCTGGGTTAGATCTCCAACACTGCAAGACAGACAGACAGACAGACAGACAGACAAGCAAAGAATGCCATGGAGAAAGGGAATCAGTGAAGAGTAGTTAGGCCATGGTGCAGTGAACACCACGGGCCTGTGTTCTCAGGAGCTGATCTGCACCAAGCTATCTTCAGAGGTGTCAGAGGGCTTCTCATAGACTAGGAAGAGGGGCCAGACATCCTGGCCACAGGAGCCAGCTGTGGCCCCCAGTAGCATCTGGGGTAGGTGGGCAAACCAAGGCCACACTCTAGAGGGCAAAGCCTTGCCCAAGGGTGCTAATGTATAGCACACATTCTACGTATATACATATCTAAGTATAGATAGTATAATATATGTATAGGGTACTATGAATGCATTTATATCTGTATATCTAGATGAGAGAGAGAGAGAGAGCTCATTTGAGAAACCCCTCTTTAAAGACAAAGACAAATAAATGTATTACAGACTTTTTCAGAGCCTTTGACATGTTGATGTGTTTTAGAAATCTCAGAGAGGAAAATAAATGAAAGAACATTTCCCAGACCTATTAGACAACAAAATCTGATATTTTACCAAGGCATTTCGTGGAACTTACACTGCATACAGTAATTTAGAAAATGCTAGACCTCAGCAGTTTCGGCTCACAGAAGTTAAGGGAGAGGGGCATTTGTAGACAACAGGTGCTCCTGCCTGCGTCTGCCTCCCGGGAGGAGAGGGGACAAGGGCTCGCAGGAGAGTGAGTGACTGCCTTTGAAATCACAAGTTTGTCCCGGATCTATCATATTTTCCCTTTTAACAAATGCCAACAATGATGGAAACAGATAGCTTTGTTTTGGAAGCTCTCTGTGCATTTTCAAACAGCTCGGATCTCAATTATGAGTGTCAACTAGAATTCTCTGGGGACCTACTTCTTCCTCTTGGCTTTGTGCTTACCTGGCAACCTAAGCATAAGGCCAGAGGGTGCCACACCTTTGACCCACATGCCTAGAACATCTTAGATCTCAGCTCTCTCCCAAGCAACCAGCATGCATAGAGAACTCCTGGGTTGCAGAGCTCCCCACATGGGCGAAGGCAATCTTTCCCTCTGACAATGAAAGGTGCACAAGGACAGTTGACTGACGGGCAGAGTTCTCGTATCTGCCTCTGATTCTGCCCCACATTTGAGACAGGAACCTCCTTATTAACAAACAAATGAGCTTTGGGCCTGGGGACATGGTTCAATGGGTAAGATGCTTGCCATACAAGCATGGAACCTGTGTTTGTATCCCAGCACCCATGGAAAAGCTGAACATGGAGGCACGTTTTTATAATCCCAGCGCTAGGGAGTCAGAAACAAGAGAAGCCCTAAGATTTTTCTGGGAGCTACTCTAGCTGAATTGGTGAATTCTGTGTAGAACTAAATAAAGATAGATTGAGGAAGACACCCTGGCCTTCACATGCATACACATGTGTCCATACATGTATGAACATGTATAGCTACAGATTCATAGACACACATGTTAAAACAATAAGCTTTGATGGCTTTCAAGCCACCACACCCACTGCTTTCAACTTCTCCACCGGATGTGCTTCAGACCAGTGGCCAACCTTTCTCTCAGCCTTGCCTGTGTTCAGCTTAGACCTGGCCAGACCTGACTATTTCCCACCTTCCTCCCCAATTCTGAGCAATCCCTCCTGCTCGGCTCCTCCCAAGGACTTTGTGCATCTGCTGACTTTGAGAGGCTCTTCTGGGCACCCTCCCCCAAGGGAAGCCGAAGGCTGATGCCCCACCTGCCAGCTCACGCTGAGAGGAGTGATGGGCACAGCTCTGTGAATGGCTGCACTGTTGGCCCTCACCACCCCCGCCCAGTGGAGGCACCTTTATCTCTAGGTTGAATGGTGGAGCACAGGAAATACTCTCCACAGAAATCAAGCCGATCTGCCTAGAAGGGCCTGGAGTTCCCAGGGTGGAAGATAATGCCTGAGAATAGGGTCCTCCTTGTTTTGGCATTGGTCAGAGCATGGATTCAAATTTCTGAGAAAAAAAAAATGGTCTAAGCCTAGACTTCCACAGGTGACAATACACCCTGAAGGGAAGCCCACAATATGTCATGGGACACAGAGGGGCCAGAAGTGGCAGAGGAGACCCATGGGAGCTGGATTAACCAGCTGGATCCCTTGTTCTTAATTGTGAATGGGTGCCTGAGGCTCAGCAGACAAGGAAGGAAACGAGAAAGAAGAACGGAGAAGACGCATAATCGAAATGTTTGAAGATGCTATTGAAATCAGCACTTTCCCCTCCTTCCCCAATATCACTCAAACACTGCAAAGAAAATATTTATAATTCAACAAACTTCATGTGGGGTGAGAAAAACAGTAACAATAGCCACCAAGCTCTGCATACTACCTACAATGTTCCAAGCACCGTTTCTAGAAATGCACTCATTAATTCACTTTACCCTATGCTTCAGGGGAGACATAAGAACCGTATCCACTTTTCTGATGAAGGGATAAGAAATTAAGTGTAGTGCAGAGGGTCCCAGACATAACAAATCAAGAGCTCGGCCTAAGCCAAAGGCTTTTTGGCTACGTAGCTCATGTCATCTAGAAGCTGTTCCCACCCTTCAGGGCAGACAGGTACATCTGCAGTTTGCATGGGGTCTGACAAAAGCAGTTCAAGTCGGCAGGTGGCAGACGTGAAGGAAGACACAGGGAGGTGACTCAGGAGGGTATGTCTTGGGACCAGCAAAGGAAAGCACCCCTCAGGAAGGAAGGATTGTGTGCTGAAATGCACAGGGTATCTGTAAGGTGCAGCAGTTAGTGAGGGCCGGAGGTAAAGGGCTCTGGTGGCAGATGGCCTTCTGTATCTGGTTGGCTCAGAGGTGATGACGAAACTGGGTGAGAAAACACTGTCCCTTGAAAAGCTCGTTTTCAGGGTCTATTCTGTCTCTATGGTGGCAAGCCAACTTTGGTCATGGAAAACAGCTATTCTTGGTGGTTTGCACACCCTACCCCATCTCCAGAGATGAATGTCACCCCAGAAATGCAAGATGATGCAAAGAAAGTCATTAAACAGGAAGTGTGAAAGCCTCGGAAACAAAGACATCCAAGAATGAGGGAAGAAACCAGATAAGCAATGGCAGTACTTACTAGACAGTCCTGCTATGAAGCAGATAGAAGTTTTGATAAGCAGTGCCCCAGGAAGGGAGAATGATGGATGATGCCATCAACTTTATGAAGCAAGATCACAAAACAGAAGTGTGAGAATCAGGGAGAAAAAGTGAACGAGCAAGGGAAAAAGATAAAACACCTGCTGTCTGAATTCAGGGAACACCATTAAGCTGATCTATTTGAGAATCTTTTGTGTCAAAAAGGGATCAATATAATAGCTATTTCATATGTTTTTTTACCAATACAAGAAAAGATACAAAACCAAACCATCATAGAATTTAAAATTAAATTGGAGAAAATATCAAAACATCTCTAGGTTATGGATAGCACGAGAGATTTAAAAGAACAGTAATAAAAGAAATTAGCAGAGCTGGAGAGATGGCTTAGAGGTTAAGGTGTTTGCCTGTAAAGCAGAAGAACCCCAGTTTGATTCCTCAGTGCCCACATAAAGCCAGATGCACAAGGTGGTACATGGGTCTGGAGTTCGTCTGCAGTGGCCCTGGTGACCCTCTCTCTCTTTCAATCTGAATCTCTCTCTTTCTCTCTGCTGCTTTTTTTCTCTCTCAAATAAATAAATAAAATATGATAAAAAGAAATGAACAAAACAAAATAGATAGAAAGTAAAGAAGAAAGAAATCCTGATGTAAAGATATATACCTGTAATCCCAGCACTTTAGAGGCAGGAGGATCAGGAATTCAAGGCCAGCTTTGGTTATGTGAGACTCCATGAAAATGAGGAGGAGGAGGAGAGAATAAAGAAAAACGGTATAGAAGAAATTAAAAAAATAAATCTATATTGACATAAGTGTAGTATCCTCCCCCAGAGAAACTCAAATCCAAGCAACATAATGAATAAAGATTAAATGGGGCAAAGAATTTAAAAGAACAATTTGAATATATAAATGAAATTAGTTGTCAGGAAAAAAAAACTGACCAAGAACATTCACCACTGAGTCATTCTGGTAATATTTAGGACTTCAAAGATGAAGACTACTTTAGTCAGGAAGAAAAAAGCATGATCCAGTCACTTCTAAATAGAATAAAAGTAAAGACAACTTCATGTTTCTCCCCATTGATATACAACAGCAGAAGATAATGAAATAATACATGATATTCAAGAAAGGAAAGTATAACTCAAAAGTTTTATACTTATTAAACTGTGTACACCTGGTTACAGAGAATAGGTTTGAGTAAAGAGGAAATTCTATATTTATTACTTATTGATTGATTGATTGATGAGACAGGGTTTCATGTAGTGCAGGGTGGTCTTGAACTTGCTCTGTAAGTTAAGGTGCATATCTGGTTTATGTGGTGCTGGTGATCAAACCTAGGGCCTTCTGCATGCTAGGCAAGTAATCTACAAACTGAGCTACATCCCCAGCTGTGGTGATTTAAATATAAAATAAAATATCCTCCACAGCCTCATGTGTTTGTGATTATATATATATATATGTATATATGAAGTTATGCTCAAGAATCATGAAAATGGAATTTTAAATGAAAGAAAATAGATCTGGGACAATAATTCAGCAGTTCAAGGTGCTTCCTTGCAAAGCCTGCTAGCCAGGGACCCAAGTTCAGTTCCCAAACCACCCATGTAAGCCAGACACAAAAAGTGATACAAGAATCTGGTGTTCATTTGAGGCAGCAGGAGGATCTGCCCCCCCCACACACACAAATTTATGCAAAAAAAGAAAAATATAAGATACAAGAAATGTTAACTTAGGAATGTTCTAAAAATGAATAAATAAAAAACCCAATGTAGACCACTGTAGGAGAGTTCCAGACAGCCATCTTTCACAGTTGTTCTACAGGTCGTGTGATTAAGTAACTGGATGAGTCTGGTGATAGGGAGGCCAAGAAGTTGATGTCTTATCTGAAATCCTTCAGGTCGATAAAGCTCCAGAAGTCTCACAAGGGCATCACTCTTTCGGGTCACACGTACCTAAATACTGCCTCTGGGTGCGGCTCTGTCCTGTTCTCAGGGTGCTAGCTATCCATACAATATCTTCAATGCAGTGTGCTGAGGGAAGGCAAGCCAGGGAAGTTGTAGATAGATTACTTTATAGCACAGCTGATAAACTCTTGAGGGAAGAAGTGAAGGTATGATTGTCCCTCCCAGGACAAAGAACCCTGCTCTGCTGTTTTAAAGGTCATGGAAGAAAAAATATTCACCGCACAACTGGCTTTATGCTAGATTTCAAAGGACCACAGTGATTTAAGTGAGGTGATTGTGGCAAGATCATCACATTGAAAGTTACTGTCTCATTAACAACCCAATGCAGAAGGTAAAGAAGTTATGATCATTGTAACTACCTCAATATGGTTCCTCCAGGATCTGTTCCATATTGGTGATAGGGCCTAGCTCTGTGATTTTCTTAGAGTTGTAGTTTTTGTTTACTAATTACTAAGGAGGAGATCTTAAGGCTTCCATTTGGCTCTCCCTACAAGAATAGACTTCTCCCATGGCTCAGGGAGGCATGTCTGAGGGCTCACAATTTAGTTGTCATGTTTGTATAAGGGTTTTAGTAAATAACAAGTGCTGTACTCGGTACAAAATTATGGGTTATTGCTTTCCTGACCTCAGGAGTTCCCTCTCAGCTGGGTGATATTCTGAATGTCCAGGAACTAATATGGCTCAGAGCCATTTCCTAATATTCCAGAAATGTCGGAGCACTTAACCTGCCTGTGTACTGGATATATCTGTGATTGGCCTTGTCTCTGTCCTGGGTTTATGGCGTCTGTTACACATGTCAACTGTATAAGGTCATCTCAGGCTACGAAGTTCCTCTGAGAACATAGACCCTCACCCAGAACCTGCTCCCACCACCTCAAACCCTGATGAGGCCCCATATCGGGATGTTGGACTTCCAAGACAGTCACTGGAGGAGCCACAATGCAGTTCAGGCCCCTCCTCCAACCTGTCCCAAATCTGTCCCATCTTTCTGGAGGCTTCCCTGTAGTGAAGGGGACACACCTGTTGACCTGAACATCCCAAGCAATGAGGCAGTAACATGTCACACTGCCTTTACCACCCGCACCCCCCTCACTTCCTGTCATGGTTTGATCTAGGTGTCCCCCACAAACAAATGAATGTGTTCTGAGTGATCCATCCCCAGCTGATGGCAGTTTGGATTTTACAACCTCATTGGAGCTGTGTTGTTGGGATCAGGCTTATGGGGTTATAAGCCAGCTTCCCCTTGACAGTGTTTGACACACTTTCCTGCCGCTGTTTGCAGTGCTGTGGGGGAGGTGATGTCCACCCTCTGCTCATGCCATCGTTTTCCCTGCCATGATGAAGTCTCCCCTTGAGTCCATGAACCAAATAAACCCATTGCTCCACAAACTGCTTTTGTTTGGGTTCTTTCTGCGCAGCAACTAGAAAGCTGACTTCAACTCTTCCCTTCACCTCACTTCCTCCCTGGGGTCTGTCTTAGACTCTCTTTTAGGGGTTCTGGTCTAAGGTCACTGGGTACCATTGCTTTGGCATATTTGGCCCCTTTGAAGAAGACTTTGAGGAAAATGTTGCAGAGGCTTCTGCAGCCTTCCCTTCTCCTGGTGGGATCTGTATCGGTGGGTGAGGCTGATTCCCTGTTGAATAACTTATGTCAATCATGACATCACCTCAGGTCGGAATCCCATCTGGGACTGTTTTGACAGTTGCTTTCTTCCGTGTGAATTAGGGCAGCTTCTAGCCCCACTTCCTTCCTCTCACCTGAGTGTTTCTTGCTCACGCGAAGTCCATGGTCAATGCCAGTGTCTACGAAATCCTAAAGTCTTGCTTGCCAACAATGGATACCAACTGTGGCTAATAGAAAAAGGCATTGAGTGGAAGGGTATTGGAATGTCTTGAGACAAGGTGGAAAGAGGAGAGATCTCAGCTCAGAACAAAGGTCAAAATCCAAAAGAGGTCAGAGCCAGCAGAACCTCAGGGCGCCATCACAACACCATGTGCGGCTTGCTGTGACGTTGGCCTATGGACTCTCACAACGACACTGATGGATTCACCTGAGAACTCAGGCCAGGTTGTCAAGAGTCACACCCCCAGCTTTGGCTAGCTCCCTTCACACGGCCATATTTTGCTCTGGCCCCACGGTCTCTCTGGTTGCAGAGGGTTTTGGAATACTCTAGAATGCAAAAGCTATTTTCACACAGAGCAGCCTAAAAAACAAGCAAGAATCTGTTGAGAGTGAAAAGGTTTTTTTTTTGTTTGTTTGTTTGTTTTGTTTTTTTTATTATTTTTTTGGTCAATAGTAAAAGTGAAAGGTAATCAGAAACTCTAAGTTACATAAGAAAATCATAGACTAATATGAACTCTAAGGTAGATACAGGCTGCTTGCTTTTTGGCCGCTTGGATCAAATTTTGAATAAATCTCACAAGACCTAAATACAGTTATCCATCATAATGTACATATAACAAGCAAAATAAATGATATTATTGAGATATACATATGGGGGTCAGGGAGGAGAAGAGATTGGTAGGGGGGCTGAAAAGGCATTAGCTACTAAATAACCAAGCAATGTTGTATAAGATGAATGTATCAAGACAGAAAGCTTTAAGCATACTCTTAAAATTTATGAACTAAATCAATAGAACAAATAAGAAAGAAAACGGGACAGTATTAGGAAAAGGGAGTGGGGAGAGTAAAGTTGCGCTAAGGTTATTTTAAAAACACTGGTCAAAAGTTGGGAAATCAAACACCAGGAGCTGGAGAGATGGCTCAGTGGTTAAAGGTATTTACTTGTAAAGCCTGATGGCCAGGGTTTGATTCCCCAGGACACATGTAAAGCCAGATGCATAAAGGGACCCATGTGTCTGGAGGTCATTTGCAATGACAGGAGGCTCAGGCACACCCATGTTTCTTTCTCTCAAAAGAAAAACTAATTTAAAAAAAAAAACCAGAAGTATAATAAGCGTGTTATTCAGGGTTATGGGAGAAACTACAAGAATCTACGGGAATGAGAAGCAGGGCTGTGAGGAGTGGGAAAAGATTTTACTTTTGACTTGGTACTGTTCTGCTTCTATTACTTCAGGCACAGTCCTAGTGGGTAACTGTTCTTGTTAGGGTCGGTCCTAGCCCATGGGCAACACCCAGAACAACATGTTCTAGCCCACTTTGTGCTGCTATAACAAAATATCACAGGCTGAGTAATTTATAAACGATAGAAATTTATTTCTCACTGTTTCGGAGTGTGAAAAGTCTAAGACCAGGGGCTGGTGCCTGGAGACAGCCTTCTTGCTCTGTCCTCTATGGCGGAAGGCACAAGGGCCAGAGAACATGCGTGTTCATGGAAGAGAAGTGAGACGTGGTGGTGACAGCCCTACTTTTGCATTCAGGCCAAGTTCTCAACACACTCGTTTTGGGACATGTTTTAACAACACCAGAGTGCAAAATCCATGAAGCATCACAAAGTGGGGGAGATTGTCAGAGAGGACAGGCTCCAAAGAGCCCAACAGAGAAAGTGCACACAGTCCTGCTCCTGGTCCAGAGCTGAAGGGAAACTCCATCTTGGAGGTGAGGAGCACCATGTTGGTCAATGTTGGTCCATGATGCCGGCCGGAGTCCTCACACTGGGATTGACCCTGCTCCACCTCACCAGGCCTGCCCCATTCATGCCCTTTGGAGGTTGAAGTCAAAAGCCTCAAGACCCATTTAAACTATTTCATTTCAGTTGACACCGTAACTAAACACCATGTTGAAAATCAGGAACGTGCTCTAATTTAGTCTGTCCATTTTCATGAAGATGGGGCTCCTGAACGTGACCTCCGATTAACACTGACTCAATTACACTAGGTTGTCTGACACCTTGTTAGAATCAGAGCTTCCCAAGTCCTAGCTCTCAGTATTCTAATTCCACTGGTTTCCATTGGAGAGTGGGAATGTGTCTTCTTCACAACTCCCTGGATCACAGAGGTTGCACAGGCTTGGGATTCGTGACACACAATGTCAGAGCCTCTAAGTTGTATACAGATAAAAGGAATCTCTCTCTCTCTCTCTCTCTCTCTCTCTCTCTCTCTCTCTCTCTCTCTCTGTGTGTGTGTGTGTGTGTGTGTGTGTGCGTGTGATTTCCTCTCTACTTTTATTTAGGGAAGAACTGATGTGGTAATGGCAGAGATGAAGGGACAAGAAAAGCAGGATTTGTTTCTTGCTGTTCTATGTTGAGTAACATAAAGATCCGGCTGTGCAGTGGGGTGCATGCTTCCAACCCCAGCTCTTAGGAGGCAAGTCAAGAAGAGTGAGAGTTTAAGACCAGCCTCGGCTATATAGCAAGTTTCTGTCTCAAAAGAAACAAATAGGAGTTGGGGAGATTGCTTAGTGGATAAAATGCTGGCTACACAGTGTGAGGACCTTCGATGGGATCCCCAGCACCCATATAAAACCTGGATGGGCATGGTGGCCCTCCTGTAATCCTAGTGCTGGGGAAGTAGAGTCAGGGGTTCCCCAGGGAAAGTTTACTAGCTAAACTAGCCAATAGACAAGTTCTAGGTTCAAGTGAGAGACCCTGCCCTGCCTCAGTAAATAAAATGGAGAGTGATCAAGGAAGACATCCAGTCTCCACACACACACCTTTCACATGCAAAAAAAAATAAAGAAAACAAATTTTAAAATGTTAAAACAACCAGAGAGCCCTATTTGGATCAATCACACCTCAATTGTTCAGGGAGCTCTGGGCCACACAGAATAACCTGTGACCTTAGACAAGGACTTTTGTCCTCACCTCAGCTCCCAGACTGCTGATTCCCTTGCTCTGGTGTGGTGAATACAGACCAGCTATCAGCTGGTGTAAAATCAATGTATAGCTGTGGATATTTAAGCCTGCTATTTCATATACATACAACTTTACAATTTTTCTTTATAAATTTTACCAATATTTCTGCTTTATTTCTATTGATTTCATATTTCATTTGTAAACCATACCAATATTTCTCCTTAAGATGATGTTCTAAAAGTATTGGACATGTGATTCTTTTTCTAAAAGAAAATTTCAAAAAAAATTTTCTAACATACATCAAACTGTCCATTAGCTTAAACCATATATTAGTTACTTTTTTCATTACTATGACAAAATGCATGACAAAAGCAGTTCTAGGAAGGAAGGATTTATTTTGGTTCACAGTTTGAAAGTCCAGTCCATCACAGCAGAGAGGGTGAGGCATCAGAATCACGAGGCAGCTGCCAAGAAGCAGAGAGAAAGGAATGCTGGCGCTCACTTCATTTTCTCCTTTGTATTTGTCCCAGGACCCCAGGCCATGGAATACTGCTGTCTATATTTAGGATGGGTCTCTCCTCCTCAGTCAACCCCATCTAGAAACTCACCAAAGTGCTCAGATGGTTGTCTCCTGGGTGACTCTAGGTCCTGTCGAGTTGATTGTCAATATTAACCATTGCAACTCTTCTCCTGGTCAATTATTTGACACCCAAACATATCACTTTAAGACATAACCTTTCACCCTTTGTCCCCATCGTTTCATGTCATCTCAACATGAAAAATGTATGCAATCCTACTTCAAAAGTCCCCATAGTCCTTAACAGTTCCAAAGCTATTCAATAATGTAAATGCAGAGTGTCTTCTGAGACTGAAGCCATCTGTTAAGGTGAGTCCATAAAAGAGCATGAAAAAAAAACCACCAAATTACAGGGGCTAGAGAGATGGCTTAGAAGTTAAAGGCACTTGCTTGCAAAGCCTGATGGCCTGGATTCACTTCTCCAGTACCCATGTAAAGCCAGATGCACAAAATGAAGCATGTGTCTGGAATGTGTTTGCAGTGGCAGGAGGCCCTGGTATGTCCCTATCTCCCACCCCCATTCTCTCTGTCAGTGTCTCTATCTGTCTCTCTCTCCCTCAAATAAATAGATAAAATATTTTTTTAAAAAAGAGGGATATTCTCCCCCAACATGTCTCTTACAATCTCTCTGCCCCTCTTCTGCTCAGTTCCCTGAGTCATGGTGGGTGAACTAACCGGGGTCAGGGAAGAGGGAAATAAGGAAATTGGAGACATCAACACATTATTCCCTTATTAAGTGTATCTAATTATGGATGATAAAAAGAGGGGGAAAAAAGCAAGTTTACATACTACCAATATACAAGAATACAGAGTAAACATTCCCATTCCAAGAGGAATGGACACATGACAAGAAAGATCAGACCAAAGCTGGGCTGGAACCTATCAGGGAAACGCCCAGTCCTGCAGATGCCTGCAGACATCTGCACCTGTGCTAGTATCAGCTGGGTCTCAAAGGGCTTGGGGGTCTCCACCCCTCCAGCTGTGCTGCCCGAAACACAAAGTCTCTGTCTTGGGCTAACTCCACCCTATGCCTGTAGTTTTCTGACCATGGGAGGTGTCTTATGGTCCTTGTATATCTGACATCCTGAGGTAGCTATTAAATAGTAGACTTCACCTTAACACGAGGTCAATGAAGTGACCCCTCAGTGTCTCCATGTCGGGCGGCCTCAGCAGTTCTCTGGATCAAGCCTCCTTGACCTCCTCGATCTCGCATTTCTCATGCTTGCAAAACTAGTACCACATGGACGGCATTGCCAAGTTCTTATGCTTGCTTTAAAATATAGTCTGGTGACCTTGGACCACAGTTGCAACAGCCTCTGTGGACCTTCAAGGTTGGTCCTGGGGAAACACTTGCAAAAGCAACCTGGGCTACACAGTGAGACATATTTTTAAAAAAAAAAGATGAAAAGATGAGAGAGAGGGGGGGCAAGGGAGGGAGGGAGAGAAAGAAGGGAAGTGGGAAGGAAAGACAGAAGAATGGACCTCAACTGGAAAGAGGGAGATTTTTCTAAAGCTTTAAGAATGTCACAGACTAGCCACATCCATCCATGCTATCTCTTCTTCCTTCTCACATCTAAGAAGTTGAAGTTATTTGCAATAATTTTTAGGTTTTATCTACGATGTACTCTTTAGATTTTGTAATGCATCCTTTCATGGATGTCCTTAGCTGGTCCAATAAGTTGAAATAGTGTTTTTTGTTTGCCTTGATTATAACTGCAGCTGGGAGAAAGAGTCTCGTCTGATGTCACCTGTGGGTCTGTCTATGGGACCAGACACTAAAGCTATAAGAACCATCTGGCCGAAGCCACCTGTCCTGAGAGTGAGAAGCCAGCAGTCAGTCGAATGCTAGACCCTCGACCCTAGGAGTTTTCAGAGTAGCAACTGGTCCCTTGCAGACATCATGGAGAAGAGGATGGAAACTTTACAAGGCTCCTCGATGCTCACAGTGTGGGTACCAGCTTCCCTTCCCACTTCCATTTGGCCTCTAGAGGGGGTGTAGCTCAGTGGTAGAGCGTGTGACTGCATATGGCTTCTAGAGCCAGACCAGCATGTTGATATCACCAGTGTCTAGTACTGTCATTGGCTGAGTGGCCTCTCACCTCTCTCTTAGCCTCATCCCAGAAATCTATCTACTCACCTCTGGCATTTCCAGAGCCGATTTAAGCGCTGGCTTTACCAAGAAGCAGCAGCCACCTCGCCCAGGCCTTCAAGGCTCCGTGGCTACTGCAGAACAGGCACCTGTGTCTCCGAGTAGATGCTCACACATCTTTATTCTTCCTGCAAGGTGACGCTATCATCCCTTCAACAAACACTTTCTGAGAATGTGCTATGTATGGAGTAGGCATTCTTATAGACTTTAGGAACACAGCAGAGAATAAATCAGGCAAAACTCGGCCTCAGGAACTACACATTCAGTTAGGGAGTTAGGGGCCGCAGCGTGGCTCAGATGCCCGGACTCTGGGCTCCTCTGTGCCTGTGGTAAGCAGTCGCCAAGCGGGTGGCCAGTGTCTGCGTCTCCTTCTGTCTGTGAACTGCATAGAGGAGAAACCTGCCTCCTTCGTTTTTCCTGCCTCCCCAGGACCAGGAACACCGTAGATGTCCAGTAAATATCTGATGGACATTCTTATGGTCTATAAAAGGGCACAGAGGGGCTGGAGAGATGGCTCAGAGGTTAAGGCACTTGCCTCCAGTGCCTAAGGCCCTGGGTTCAATTCCCCCAGGACCCACATAAGCCAGACCCACAAGGTGGTGGCCCTGGTGCTCTCTCCCTCTCTCCCTCTCTCTCTCTGTATTTCTCTGCTTCAAAATAAATAAATAAAATAAAATAAAGGGCACAGAGTACCCTGACCATCTCTTCTTCAGTGTTCCTTTATTCTTCCTCCTTCTAACTAAGCAAACAAAAGACATTGTTCAAGGAGTCTATCCTTCTCCACGTTGTCATGGGTTCCTCGAATCCCAAATCATTGAAGTGACAGAAGATTCATACCAAAGCTCGGACCCTCCAATGAGGCTGAATGGGAAGGGTTAAGATGGGTGTTGGGGGTGCCCAGTCTAGTATAGAACCAGTGACTCTTGTCTTAGGGTGAAAATACACAGCCCAGCCGAGCTGTCACCAGCTGAACCCCAGGATATTCAACATGAGCTTACAGAGTCTGTAGAATGAGAGGAAGTGCCTGGTGGCATTCGGAAAACTGGCATTGCTTTTATTTCTCGCAAGTTCTACAAGAAAGAGATAAGCAAGTTCAGACCAAAGGTGGCCTATCGGGAAACAGAGCAGGAAAGAAAAGGAGAGTTTGGCTGAGAAAGATGCTTTCTGCCTGCCTGTCTGTCTGTGCTCCGAGATCTGCAGTGATTAACCAAGAGTCCAGTGACTTTCAGCCTTTCAGGGATGGAAAAGCAGATACAGTCGGGGAGTCGGGCAGAGGCCAGAGATGGAGCACAGGATAAGATTGAGGCTGACTACAGTCCCGATCGCCTCTCCCAGAGCCTCCTGGGGAAGCTCTCTTCACCACACAAAGGCGACACTCAAGCATACTGTGAAGATGCTGGGAAAGATCAGATTGTGGGTGGCACCGCTGGCCAAGTCATTGTTTCCACAAGTTGGATGCTATTAAATGGAGTTCTCGAGTGAGGGAAAGGCCCAGACTCAAGGATTTCATCCAGACAAAGAGCTCAGTGGGTGGAGCGCTTGGTGCACAAGTATGAGGAGAACCTGTGTAAAATGCCAGAGACCAAGGCACATGCCTGGGGAGGCAGACAGGGATCCTAGGGCTCACTCAACAGCTACCCTAAGTCGAGTTTGGGAGCAAGAGATCCTGTGTCAATAAATAAGGTGGAGAGTAATGGGGGGTGCCCAGGTCTCACACACACACACACACACACACACACACATACACACACACATACATGTGCATGCACACCCCTCCCACACACATGTGACTACATATATACACACATACAAGCTCCTCACACACATGTGCACATGCAATGTGTCTGTGTATGTATGTGTATATGCATGTGTGTATGTGTGTATGTATATGTATGTATGTGTATGTGTGTATGGGTATATGTGTGAATGTGTGTATATGTGTGTGTATATGTGTGTAGGTATGTGTGTGTTTGTATGTGTGTATGTGTGTATGTGGGTGTATGTATGTATGCATGTGTGTACGTGTGTGTAGGTATGTGAATGTGCATGCGTGTATGTGTGTATGTGGGTGTGTGGGTGTGTATATGTATGTGTGTGAATGTGTATATGTGTCTGTGTGTGTATTTGACTGTTTCACCCTATAGTAAGTCATATCCAAGCCCAATGCCTGTCAACAAGCTGTAAAGTGTTCACAGATCCTCAGCAAAGTGTTCTTTTCAGTACCCATCTCTGATTTGCTTTTGAAAGAGAGTGGACAAGGGTCATCCTCAGCAACAGCAGGATCCCCACAGTTCCTGTGGTCTCCACTCTTCCTTTCCCTACAGGAGAGATTTGATGTCAGCTGGTTTTCCCCCTTGAGCACTAGGTTCAGCAAGTGTGTGCCAAGAAGAAGAACATCTCCTTAGCAAGTGAGACCCCCCTCTTTGAGCCAGGCTTGTCCCTGGGTGGGGGCAGGGACGTGAGTCTGAGATGTCAAAGAAGCAGGCAGGGCCAGGGGGACAGGAGCAGGTGGGAGGGAGAAAGGCGTACCAGGTGGCACTCAGCCTTCTCTGGCTGGTGGACTGGTGAAGGCAGGTAGACACTCAGCTTTGATCACTATAAAAAATACCAGAGATAAACTGTTTCCTTTCACATGTCTCCTTTTAGATGATTTTTTGATAATTTCATACATGTATATGATCTTAATATCAAAATCACCCTCCATAACTTACTGCTATTCCCCTCCCAGCACCACTCCGAACACCTTCTGAACTAGTCTCTGAAGTCTTTGTTCAGAGGGGAGGTGACCCTATGGGCTTAATAAGAGTGGCTTATATAAACATGGGTGGGAGATGTTTAACTGGAACATGGGCAACTTAGCATTGGTTCTGCCCCTGAAGAAAATGTCTCTCCACTGCCCAGAAACCAACTGCCAATAATTCCTCAGGGAAAAGATTTGTTTGACTCAGTTTTGGAGGTTTCAGGCAATGGTCAGGTGACCTTGCTGCTTTGGAGCCTATGGCCCAGCATTACCTCATGGCAGGGAACACTCAAGGGAGTAGGTGCTCACCTCATGACAGGAGCACATGGTGGAGTAAGTGTTCACCTCATGACAGGAGCACATGGTGGAATAAGTGCTCCTCTCATGACAGGAACACATGGTGGAGCAGATGTTCACCTCATGACAGGAGCACATGGTGGAATAAGTGCTCCTCTCATGACAGGAGCACATGGTGGAGTAGCTGCTCCTCGCATGACAGGAGCACATGGTGGAGTAGCTGCTCCTCGCATGACAGGAGCACATGGTGGAGCAGGTGTTCACCTCATGACAGGAGCATATGGTGGAATAAGTGCTCCTCTCATGACAGGAGCACATGGTGGAGTAGCTGCTCCTCTCATGATAGGAGCACATGGAGGATATCCCATAATCCCCTTCAAAGGGCCATCCCTCATGACCTCATCCTCCCACTAGACTCCACGCCCTAATGGTTTCACTACTTTCTCATCGTGCCAAGCTGATGACCACCGGTATTTCACATATGGCTCTTGGGAGTCACATTCCTGAGTCAAACTATAGTAGAAGGTAAGAGAGAAGGATGGCTGGAGACCAGTGAGAAGCAGTGTACATCATGTAGCCCTGGATGTAGAGCATATTTGCATGTGCCTTTGTTGGCATGATCCAATGACCAGCCAGAAGGCCAACACATCCTGCTGGTGGAAGGTTCCTTCTGATAGAAGACTTGAGTCCTCAGAAGCTTACTTACTATCCCCTCAGAAGAAAGAGCTGGAAACCCCTTCCCATGAACTCTCCATATCCAGCCAGCTCTCCACCAATATGCCCCCCACAAATACTAAAGTACAATTTTCTATTCTGTTCCTTATATATTTTCATCATTAGAATATGGGATAATTGCATATGGGCTCCATGGTCAACCACTGTTTGAAGCTAGTTGGAAAGTAGAGGTGATTCTCTGGGACTGTGATTTCAACTAAAAGGAAATTTGTCCTTAAAACATTGAATGCCCAAATCGTAACAGAAGTTTCCAAAAGATAAAATCTTACAGAAAATCCTGCCTGAAATATTTATTAAATCTGTTTTAAGGGCACTTACCAACCCACTAAGGATTCCCTTTGAACAAAGGCATAATGTGAGATAGCAAAGAAGTCTCTTTAAGGGACCCCCATGGTCCCCCAAGAGGAGTTAGCTTCAGATAGGAAAAAAAAATCTAGAGATAAGGGGAGGCACATCCACTCAAGCATGTGCATTTGGAGGCTTGCATTAGAAAGACTCTTTAAAACGTTACTCCCATTTCAAAATTTATTGCATTTATTGACAATTTTATACATGTATATAATGTGTTTTGAGTGTATTCACTTCCCATTAGCTGTACTCCCCCCCCCACTCCTGCCGAACCACCCTTAGTTCTATCTTGATGCTTTGGAGGGGGGCTCGGGTTATTTAGCAAAACACTTACAACTTACCAGTGGCTACCCCTCTAAAGAAAATGACTCCCCCTTCCCCAGCAATCATTACTGCTGATGACTCCTCAGTGAGGGGTAGGGGTCTCAAGGTCTCCTCCGCCATCCAGGACACAATGTTGATGGGTCTAATCTCATGTGGGTCTTGTGCATGTCACAATACCTGCTGTGAGCTCATGACGTAAGGGCCGTTTCATGTAGGGAAGACAGTGTTCCATAGCATTCCTCCTCAGCCCCTGGCTGGCTTGCTTTCTTTCTTTCTTTCTTTCTTTCTTTCTTTCTTTCTTTCTTTCTTTCTTTCTTTCTTTCTTTCTTTCTTTCCTTCCTTCCTTCCTTCCTTCCTTCCTTCTTTCTTTCCCCTACCTCCTCCATGATATCTCCTGCCTTTGGAGAGAGTGACCTAGATGTTTCATTTAGGGCTGAGCATTCAACAGTCACTTATTAGCACATTGGCAAGTTTTGAGTTTTGTCCCCACTGCAAAAAGAAACTTCTCTGACCACAGAGCACTAATGTATGGGCATCAACATAAACATTTACCAGGCAGGTTGATGGGTACAGCACAGCCATGTAACCAAACAACTGTATTAGCTTCCCTCCTAGGGCCTATGGCTTCCCCAATCACAGGTTTTTGACTGGGCCTGAATTCCCTCCTATGAAGTGAGCCTCAAATCCAATCCATCTCTTGTGCTGTCATGATGGGGGGTTTTCAATTAGAGCCCAAGGCCTCCCGTTTCAGAATGGCTTTGTAGATAAGGGGTTAGAGAACCTTGGGATGGGGTGAGCAGCTCTGAGCTGAAGAGGCCTCCATGGGGCCAGCCAACAAGGGGCTTCCATGGGAGCACGGGAAACCGCTTCTTTGCTGGAGTTTGCAGAGTCCATTTATAAGAAGATTTATAAGAGCAGCTTTTGGAGTGGGGGCTCCTTTTTCAGAGAGAGAAGAGGGGGTGCCCTCACCTTCTCTTGTCCTCTGGTGTGGCTCCAGTGGATGGAGGGAAAGATGAGCCCACGAAGGGGCATCAGCTGAATAATAAAGCAGCCAGCGATCAGACACATTCACAAAAGCAGAAAGCACTTGTGCTCCTCTGGGAGGGCGGATGCTTCTGAGTGCCCACTCCGCAAGCCCTGCCTCTGTGAACTGTTTCAAGTGCCTTGTGTCATGGATAGCCCCCCCAAAAAACAAAAATGTGATATTCTATGTTTATTTTTAAATTTTAAAAATTCTTGCATGTTATGATTATATGGTATTCTCCTATGCATGTATGCCTATTGTATGTGTGTTCATGTATGTGTTGGGGATGTATATGTGGGGTATACACGTGTGGAGGCCAAAAGTCAACATTGGGTGTCTTCCTCAAGTACTCTCTAGCTTATTTCTTGAGATAGAACCTCTCACTTAACCTGGAGCTCACCAATTCCGCTAGACTAGCTGGCCAGCCAGCTCCAAGGATTGTCCTGTCACCACTCCCCAGGGTAAGGCCTGGCTTTTATGTGAGTGCTGGGGACCCAAACTCAGCAAATCATGCTTTCACAGCAAGCTTGAGGCATCTATGTAGCTCCTCAATATTCGATTTTTTAATCCATATCTTCTGGCTAAGAAACGGAGGTTCATGGTGATTAAATTCATCAAAAGTAAAGCATCTAGCTGGTAACAGGTGACATCAAGGCTGGAATTCTCAGACAGTGTCCCCGTCACAGCAGGATGAGTAAACCCTGCAGCCCACGCCAGGAGAGGGAGGCAGAAACCCTTTGCTTGGCCAGTGAGTGAACTTGGGTATATATCACCAGGAGTCTCTCAGAGAGCAGCCATGTGCCTGGTAACTCATGACATAGAACATTCTGGAGGGAATTGGAAGGACTCTTGCCATCTGGTTCTCGGCTCTCTCCTCAGAAAATCTGCTGATTTCTGGCTATCAGGAAAATGGCCTTCTGGGTAGAAAGAGCACATCAGTTGCTCAGGAGAGTATGGGAGCCCTCCTATGTCTTCAGAAGCCTAGAAGGGAACAAAATACTCAAAAAGGAATCTGGCACGTGGTATAAGATTTCCACAAAGAATTTCTTGGACTTACCTTCAAGGTGATGAGTCTCACTCTCTCCCTTCTCTCTAGCTGTCCTATACTCGCTCCTCAACATTAATTAGAGGGAAACAGTCTGTACTCTGTGGAAATTCCCAGTTTACTGATGTTTCCTACAAAGTGATGGAGTGTCTCCCTGTCTGTGGGTGGTGGCTGTGGTTGGGCCTGGGTCATTAGCTGTGAGGAAGAGGGAGCTGAGGCCAGGGAGGCAGGAGCTGCCTCAAAACTCTCTTGTTTCACTCAGCCCGAAGCTAAAATCTGAATGAATAAGCTCACACAATAGCTCCAGCCCTTCAAGGATAAGAATGGTGGGTTTGGGGTTTTAATCTAAGGAGCTGTTAGTACAGTTGACTTAGGAAAGGCGTTGGATCACAGGGAGGTAATGGGCCTGGCCACTTAACCCATTCTCCAGAATGTTTTAGAAACAAAGGCAACTAACTTATGCCTCCCATGAGCCCCTGAGCTGAGAAATGAGAAAGCAAAGTTACCTCTGGCCATGCTGGAAGCCACTTCCAGAGGTTCCCATGACACAGAGACAGAAAGATCACCCAGAGCTATCAGAAATAGTTCAAGAGTGGGGCGTGAGGAAGAATTTCAATTGGGCCAATAAAATGAAAGAAATGATAGGAGTGATACTATAAATGACATCTGGGAGCCTAAGACTATCCCAGGTAAGATAAAGCCAAGACAGCTGTTGATGACCTTCAGCTTGGAAAGGAGGAAGTGGGAGGATATGGGAAATCAGATGGAGATGTCCCTCGTCTCTCCTTTCATGGCAGCCTCCGGAAGGGTGAGACCTAGTGGAACATTTCTTCGAAGCCACAAGAACCTGTTTTCGCTGGGAGAAGCTCAAGAAAAGAGGAAGCTAATTAAATACGATTGAGGAAGCTGCCAGGCCCCACACAGGCTGAGTAATCTGAAGCTACAATCCATCATCATAAACGAGTGCTTACTCAGCATCTTCCCTCTGCCCTCTACCTTAAGGGTACACAGGACAACTCTCGGGGAGACCACTGTGTTCCTTCCCATAGAGGAGAAGGGAAATAAAAACCGAGATGACCACTAGCTATGCTTGCATGAACCAGCCCAGAACGGCTGCATCTCTACTGTTGGAAAACAGTGACTCATTTGTCGATAACCATAGGATTTTCTCATTGAGTGTTTAGTTATATGAGGGCCTTTCCTATCACAACTTGTAGCTTCACATGTATTTATGCTTTCTGTCTCCTGCTACACTGTAAAGTCCTTGAGACAAGAGATTTTCTAGTCTAGTGAGTTCCTTCCTATCTTTCCATCAATGTGTGACATTTTTTTCCTACTGTTCTTTCCACTAGAAACACAGAGCAAAAATCATGCTCAATCCCTCATATTGGTAAATTTCTGGTATCCTATAAATCCATAGATATGACGTTAGATGTAATTCACCCAAGTTCAAGCTATTTAAAGAAGAGCACGAGCATCTTAGAACTTCAGACTAGAAAGAGCTTAGACTCTAGAATGGAAAAAAAGTAGCATTTAAAACCCATCTTTCCCATGTACTAGCAATGAGATCTCTGAGTCACTTAGAGCTCTGTAAAATAGGAAATTAATAGGACCTCCTTCAAAGTTAAGTAGACAACTAAATCGCATGAGACATCTACATAAGCATCGTGGGGTATTACACAGAAAAGTGTGTTCAAGAACTAGTAGGAGAGAAAGCAAGCACAATGCCAAGTGACAAGGCCGGGTGTAGACAGTCACTTCTCCCGATCCCCCGTGAAATGATTTAACAAACAACTTTTCCCTTGGGGCATTTTCAAAGTCTCTGAGTGAGGCTCGTCTGGGTAGATGGCTGAGTGGCCAGGAATCTAAAGAGGGCAAGGCTCCCAGGAGCTTGCCTTTGAGTTCACTGACCTTGGTTTCCAACTCAGGAGTTCTCTCTCACCTGGAACCAGCAAGGAGCTAACTGCACTCACCACCCATTCTCCAAATGTGAATGCTAAAGCTATGCTCACCACCAAAGAAAGCCTGTAAGCAGACTGCAGAAACGTGTGGGTGCCATCCGGAGGACAATGTCCTGTCTTGATCCCGCTTCTCTGCACTGTTCTCTTGTTGGAGGGAGCTGGTGAGTGGTGGACTCGCCAGCTGGGGCCCAAGATGGCCCTCACCGCCTCCAGTGGCAGCCCCTGTCCCCCTGACCTGTAGAGACTCAGCTAATGGCAGATTTAAGCGACAAGTTTGAAAACCAACAGCCAAAGTGCTGTAGCATCTAAATGCTTGTTCCCAACTTGCCAGCAATGATTCATAGACGACCTACAAAAGAAAGATGAATGAATCCAAGTTACTTTTCCATTCCACAGGCCCATTGAGAGTGCTTCCTCTCTCCAGACACTGTCATCTCTTAGAACAGCATTTTATAGTTTCTGAAGGTCTCTCCCATGTATTTCCCTTCTTAATATTCATACAGGAATGCAAGGTACCCTCCATACTTCCAGGCTTATTACCTTGGTTCTAATTTTTGAGTCTCAAAAAATAAACCTGTCTTGTGGCAGAGGCTTTTCCCACCACACAAACAGAAGAGATCAGCCAACCCTCCCCCCCCCAAAAAAAAAATCCTCAGGGAAGGTAAACTAGTTACAGCTCTGTCTGCAAAGCAGGTGACAGAATCCCAGGAGGCTCCAGCTGGCTTCAGACAAAGGTCATGACCTGAGTCATGTCTTCAGGACTCTTGCTTGTGACACCATGACCACGTGGTGGACCCAGTGACTTCAGTTTAGAATTCTACCCATCATTCCCAGAATTCTTCCCATGCAATCCAGCCAAGACCCGAATTGGCACCTTAATGTGGGTTTGGTCACGTGACCTTCTCTGAACCAATCACGATGACAAAGGGCCCAAGACTACTCTGATTGGCTTCGCTCTGAGTCTGTGTCTCCAAGGCCAAGGGATAGAGTCAGTCTGTCAACGTCGAATGAGGAGAGAGAGTGAAGATGGTTTCTCTAAGGAAAGCTGGGTACTCGAACCTGCAGTGATGAAAGGATTGGGCAGAGAAAATTCCAGGCTGAGTTGACTGTGGGTTTCCAAAGGCGTCCCTAGACATGTTTCGGTGATGAGAAGGACATGATGGGGGCAGCAGAGAGGCACTAGGAAGGGGCTTACAAAGTCCTTGCTCTAATTCCACCTCTTTCTGTAACTACTGGTGTGACTTTGAACAAGTCATCGAGCCTCCATGGGCCTCAGTGCCTCAAATATAACAGCAGTAATAATTTAAATAATAGCAATAACAAAAGCTCCCTGGGTTGCTGTGAGGATCATGATATGATCCAATTGGATGAGATCATAGGCATAAAAGCCTTTTGAAATGCTAAGTGAAAAAGATTTATAAATATCAGAGTGTATTTGAGGCCAGGGACTCACATCAGCGGAGACATGAAACGAAATAAGCAGGGTGGATGCAAGGAATAGTGAGCAGGCTGGGGTGTTCGGAGGGGAAAAGCCAGGGCACAAGTGCAAACGCTGACATACAGTGATGGAACTCACACACCAGGCTTTGGAGATGGCTCAGTCAGGTAAAGCACTCGTCTCTTAATTGTGAGGTCATGGGTTCGAATCCCCAGTGCCCATGTAAAGTGCAGACTGTGGTGGTGTGCACCTAGAATCCCAGTGCTCTGGAGATGTGAGAGGGACCAGTGGAGACTGCTGACAGCCCACTAACCGAATCAACATGCTCTGGGCTATGTGAGAGGCCCTGTCTCACAGAAATAATGTAGACAGTGGGAGAGCAATTGAGGAAGACGCCTGATATTGATCTCTGGCCTCCACACGTGTGCACAGACACCTGCACATAGACACACACACATACACCTGCACATGAGCACACACGCGCACACACACACACACACACACACACACACACACACACACACACACACACACACACACACACACCACAAATTCAACTACAAAGAAAATAGAAAGTTCCAGTTTCCTTTGTTTGCATGGTGCTAAGTGGAGGGCTGGCTGGAAAGGCCCTTCCCCACACAATCCACCTTTCCTAGGTAGCTCTGAGGTCCTCTCTGCCCCTGGCCACCAAGGAAATCACAGCAACAGGTGGAGAATGGAGCCTTGGGGAAGGCCAGGCCAAGGTCCCTGGAGGGTGGGGCAGGAGAATGAGGAGGATTAGAGAGTAGCAGGTGGAGGTTGGACAATCGGGCCCTCCTGTGTGAGCAGCCCTGATTAAGGGAAATCACTTGTGTTTACTAACCTGTCTGTTGGGCCTTTCCCAGCTAGCAGAGCTAAATTGCTGGGCTCCTCGCTGCCCATCTTTGTTCTGTCAAAGGGACCTGCTGAGGGTGATGGGCAGGGCAGCAGGAGGAATGCACCTTCTAGATTGTTTTTTTGTTATTGTGGACTAGCCTGGGAATCTTCGGATATGGATGTTTTAAAACAGTATTGGGGTTTGGAAGGTCTGTTCCACTTCTCTGTGATATCTGTGAAACAGATACAAGAAAATGGGGAGGGCATTGTCGACTCAGGAAACCGTGAGTGTTATAGACAGAGGAGACTCTGCTTGACTCCTACAGTCCCGGTAGACCCAGGTGGTATTCCAGAGAGAAACAGAATGATGAAGATAAATGCCTGTCAGCTTGTTTGGAACACTTCACAGATTACAAAGGAATTTCAAACCTTGAATGAGTTTCCCCACGATCCAGGGAGACAGGTCTGATTACAGCAGTTCAGGAAGTCTTTGTCATTCGTTCAGAATCCCAACTGCTGTTGCATGTGAGAGTCAAGACCGGACTCCAGTTCTCGCTCTCAGGGTCAGTGAGGTGCTGCTGTGGAGTCCCACGAAGACCCATGTCCTCTCAGCTAACAGCCGGGGTCTTCTAGGCTTACCTCCATAGCGTAGGAATGAGAATGGGTCCATTGAGAGATCTGTCCTGCACCTGCCCATCCTAAATTGCCCAGATGACTTGCTCTGGGCTTCAGTGTGTACCCTGCAGAATGCAGGCAGACTTGTGGGCACAAAGCCCACCCTGCAGTGGGGCAGTGAAGCTGTAGGTGCCATGCGGAGTCCCGTGAAGCCATCCTGTACTGTTCACCTGAGTGAGTGAGGCCTCCCATTCTGTCATTCCACCTGCTGCCCCCACCCCATCCCAACAGGGCACACTCCCCTCAGCCTCAAGCCAGAAGGAGGCGATGTGTCCACCAGGATCTGGGCTGTCCATGACTCGTGAGCCCTTCTGGGCTGCAGCTCTCTTACTAGGCATGTTTGTGCAGCACGGATAAACTGCAGGAGGACAAAGGGCTCCACAGGTGAGCAAAGGAGCCAGTCAGCTCCCTGAGCCTTTAAAATGTGAAGTGCTCTCTGAGACCTGATTTGTGAGAGATCAAAGTGAGAAAATACACTGCTCCTCCAGAATCAAAGGCTCCTTGCTCTCAGGAGCAGACAGCAAGGATTCCCTGCAAGAGGAGCCAAGGCTCACAATGGAGAGGGCCGCCCCTCCTCCAGGCCAGGAGGCCTGGCTCTGTCTGCAAACATCTGCACCTGGGCTGCACCTGCCAGGCAAGACTTGACCTGGAAGCAAGCACATGCACCTGCTCCTCTGGTTCCCCATTATTCATCTGCAGTGAGGACGTGGGGACGGGCTCCACTGATCCCCGTACATCCCTTCTTCCCTCCTGCTTGCAGGCTGCTGAAGGATGTGGCAGGGGAAGGCAGTCCCCAGTTCCAGCCCTTCTAGTCATTCCTGCTGTGACCCTGGACCAGTCCCTAGCTTAGCCAGGTTTACTCAACATTTTGTGGATTCAAATCTTCTGCCTCATTGACTCCAGGGGCGTTAGGGGTTCATCCAGCCAGGACCATGGGTGAGGACTTACTCTGTATTCAAGAATGAGCCATCCATGTGGTTTGGATGGAAAGGCACAGGAGGGGAAAAAATCTGAATTTCCCACATCTCTCAGATCCAACTAGAATTTTTGATTCATCCAGAATACTTCAGCAGTAGAGAGTACAAGGCCCTAGGTTCCATTGCCAGCATAGAAAAAGACGGAAGGAAGAAAGGGATACAGGGAAGGAGAAAGGGGAGAGGAGGGAAGGGAAAGAGAAGAAAATGGACAGGAGATATAGAGGAAGGGAAGGGGAGAGGAGGGAAGGAAAGGGATGAGGAGGGGAGGGACATGGAGAAGGAGGGGAGGGGAGGGAAGGGAAGAGAAGGGAAGAGAGGGGAAGAAGTTGAGGCTGGTCTGAATGATGGTCCTCAGCTTTGCACTTGGATCCCACCACAAACACGTCCATCTTTACTTCCTGCATCAAAGGAGTTGGTGTTTCATCTCATCTTCAATGTGGTCAGGGTGCTCCTGACTCCATCCTCTACCAAGTCTTCAAGCCAGTGGTCCTCTGGCCATATTCAACTTCCTCTCTGGGCAGGAACTTCCTCCAGCCAGGGCTTATGCTGTGGGTATAACCTCTCCTATATAAAGGAAAACTGGATATGCCTACCTCTCCACCCTCTGGGCCTCCGTGTCTATATCTACCTCTCATGCTCTGTCTCCATTTTGCTCCAAGCCAAATGCCATCAAATTAAGTCCTGCCACTTGCACTTCTAAACAAAATCAGTGTTATCATCTTCATGCTTCTTACCTCATCTCTGGTTCAGACCTTCCCTCTTCCCCAGAGAAACTGCAGCCATCTCCCTGCTGATCTATGAGTGCAGCCTTGTCCTGAATTCATCTTCC
>PVHP010013061.1:0-41716 GCA_004024765.1 Zapus hudsonius | reverse complement strand
CTTGTAGTCATAGAAGGAAGGTAGATAATGGGATCATGTCTGTGACAGAGAGAAGAATCCAAAACGTTGGGGATGGAAATTCCCATTGAAGTAAGAGAGCAATGTAGGTGATCTTTAAGATTATAATTTCTAAGATAGCATCTTCAACCAATGGGAATGGACAAGTTAGATAAGTACATGTAAAAAAATGAAAACAGACCCACTTCTCTCACCATGCACAAAAATCAACTCCAAATAGTTAAAAGACCTCAATGTAAGACATGAAACCCTGAAAACCCTGGAAGAAAAAATAGGAGGAACTCTCCATGAGATAGGGGTAGGGAAAAACTTCCTGAGCAAACCTCCAGTAGCCCAGGAAGTGCAACAATCACTTAACCAATGAGATCTCATCAAGCTTAAAAGCTTCTGTACAGACAAACATACAATACTCAAAGTCAATAAACCACCATCAGACTGGCAGATAATTTTTGCCAGCTATAACACAGAGGTCTAATATCTAGAATTTACAAAGAACTCCAAAAAATAAATAATAAAAAATCAAACTCCCCCCTCACAAAATGGGGCTTTGACCTCAACAGAGAATTCACAGAGGAGGAAACACAAATGGCTAATTCTCATTTAAGAAAGTGCTCACCATCATTAATCATCAGGGAAATGAAAATCAAAATAACAATGAGATTCCACCTTACTCCAGTCAGAAGAATGGCAATCATTACAAAAATCCAACAATAGATGCTGGTGAGGCTGGTGGTGGGGAGAGGAACCTTCATTCACTGCTGGTGGGATTGCAAACCCATTCAACCACTGTGGAAAGCAGTGTGGAGACTCCTGTATAGAATGGATATAGAGCTACCAATGGACCCAGCTATCCCTCTACTAGACATCTACCCTCAAGATTTCATGCCTAAGCACAGAGACATCTGTTAAACCATGTTTATTGCAGCTCAGTTCATAGTAGGTAAGAATTGGAATCAACCCAAATGCCCATCAATGAACGAATGGTTATCAAAGTTGTAGTACATTTACACAATGGAATTCTACTAAGCTGAAAGGAAAAATGATATAAGGAAATTTAAAGAAAAGTGGATGGATTTGGAGTGATAATATTTAGCCAACTCACAGAACATAAAGTCAAATGCCGCATATTCTCCCTCATATGCGGTTCCTAACTAGGTTGAGACTAAACTCTAAGCAAACCTAACAGATGAAATGAGAGACTATAAAAGAGGATGAAAAGAATTGGGGGAAGGGAGGGTGGGAGTCCTATACAATAAGCTTAATAAATTTAAACCATAAAATCCTTACTTTCATACAGTAAACTCTCGAGGAAGATGTGGGCATCGCCTGGTAAGAAAGGCATGAATAGAATCGGAAGAAGCCAAACCCCATGCAAAATTATCAGACCAGCAACTCCCTGTCCCAGCTACTAGTTCCTTCCCACACTGAGCTGTTGATCAAAGAGATCCACAAGGTCCCCAAAAGGAGACAGGATTCTGTCAAAGCCCTTGAATACCTGCCCCAGGCCCAAGGTAAGATCATACTGCTAAAGAAACCATAGAAAGTCATCACACAACACTGAGAGACCCTGCGAGATCCAGAATGGTAACTAGATCCCAGATGGTAACATGTGTAGTGCCAGAAGGCATTACATGAGCTGCCAGGGAAAATTGGTCAATATTTGGATATTCTGATATACAATTCAGATGGGTGTCATGAGAATGCTGAACATACTACTCTATGGGAGAGATCAGAGAGTCAAGAAGTGGTCATATGTGCAATAGCGACACCAAAACCTGGGGGGGGGTAATAATCAAAGGCTTTCAAATTGGCCAAGAGATCCACCCAGTGATAAAGAACCCTTAACTGGAACTGGGATCCAGGGTGTAATCCTGTGGGTGCCAAATAATTGGGCTCCGAGGGGAAATTCCCAATACCAGAGAATAGAGAGGCTACTCCCTATAGAATCTTGCCAAATTAGCAACGGGTGTCACATTTAACCTGTATTGATCTCACTCTTCAATGGAGATTCTGTTTGTAGTTTTCCAAAGGCAGTGAGAGAGCTGTGGTCAATCCAACTCCACCAAAATGCTACAAGATGATGATGGACATGCCGACAAGACAAGAACCACCCCTGGCCAATCATGTAGGCCCCTAAGGAAACCTCCTAGAGTGTAGCATAATAAACAAGAGACCTATCATTACAGAGAGTCAATTAACCCAGGATAGGTCCACGAGACAAGCACCATCGAGAGCCCACACAACCCAAAGCAGAAGTGCAGATACAATTAAAATCTCAACAATAAAGCTGACTTAAAACCCACCTACCATGTCTCAGGGAACTAAGTGGAAGAGGGGGTGGAAAGTCTGTAAGAGCCATGGTGAGGGAGAATGTGTGGAGACACTGTCCCCCCTCAGCAACAACACACAGAAGGGGGGATCCTGGCTACATTCTGAGCAATTCATGACCCCCTACCCCATGGACTGATCCAGTACACCAACCAGGAGGGCCCCCCCAGTGGGTTGGGGACAGGGAGGAGGGAAATGGAAGTACCATCATAAGATTTGCTCATACAATGTACCTAATTAAGGATAATAAAGAATAATAAAGATATATAAAAAGATTATTATTTCTAAGATATCAAAGTGGAAAATAAAAATTCTCTTGCATGGTGTTTAATTTTATAGCTCTCTATGGGAGCTGGGACATCCATCATTTTCCCTGGATGCAATTAAGTTGCCTACCCTGATCTCCTCAATTCTAGAGCCTTCATCCTCAGAGTTACACCATCATCTTTCAGCTTTAGACTGAATTCCACCATAGGCATTCCTCATTCTTTACATTATAAGAAGGCATACATGGGCTTCTTGGCCTTCATTTCCAAGTGAGCTAGTTTTTATACTAAACTCCCCTTTATCCATCTACATATATCCTAGTGACTTTTCTCGGAAGGGTTTTAATACATATTATAAAAAAATCAGAGAGCCAATGCTGACCTCATATTGCCACACAAGAGTCTAATATTGATCTACTCTACCCATCCACTGCTCTAGCCCTTTTCACATAGTGCCTCTCATAACCACCCTCCACTGTCTTTCATCTTGGCCCAGTAACTTGTTCCATTTCTCACCATTGACAAGTGGCAGAACCAGAATTCAAATTCTAGCCTGTGCTTTTCTGTCACTCACATTTCTGTGTATACCTCATAGAGCTTTATAATAAAGGTATTATATACATGTAAATATGCATAACCACACACACATATATATGTGCATATGTATATATTTATATGTATGTGTGTATATATGTATAAGGCAATATATAGATGAGGACTGTGAGTTTGGATTCCCAGACCCTATGTAAAAGCTGGGTTTGTTGGTATGCACCTGTAATGTAATCTATGATGGTATGCTATACTAAATATATAATATATTATAATAGATAAAATATAATATGTATTTTCATATAAGAAGCACACCCTGTACATTCTACTTTTCTGAAATCCATGCTCCTTATTTTTCTCATTTCACAAATTGTGAAGGGAAAAATGTTTCACACAGCAGACACCATTAGAAAAAAATGCTGAACACATACGAAGCCAAATATCTGAATTAGTTCTATCCTGTTTATGACTGGCCTCAAGTTTAATGAGCTCAAGTTAATACAGGTGAAAGGCCAGAGTGTTACATGCAGCAGTTAATGAAATACCATAGAGCTGCTGAGAAAATGATTAGCAGCCAAATGTGAATTTAATATACTTCATCTTCAAGGTGCTGAGCCCATGGGAGGCATCTTGCTAGGGCAGGAAACGTGGCAGATTGGAAGTAGGCACGTTGAGCCTTTGGAGATGGGGCTCAGAGCCGAGCCTAGCTATCAGATAATTTTGTGACCCATTGCAGGATTGTGACTCCCCTTGAGTCTCAGTTTTCTCATCTGTAAAAATAGGGGGTTGGATTAGATGATCTATGAAGTTCTTTCCATGGAGATTTTATTTTGTTTTCAAAATTACAGCAAGAAATCCTCTAGGGTTTATGCCCAGATAAAATCACATAGCCTGTGGATGAAGCATTCGATTCAGTCATAAATTATAACCCCTTCCCTTCTACTTAACTCTAGAATATTCTGAATCTACTTAAACTATAAAAAAGGGTATTGTGAAGACTATCTATCAAACTTCCAAGGTTTGATGAGGTCATAAAATATTTTAGGCTTCCTTAGTGAAAGGTACAACAAAGATATCATATCTATTTTATCTCATCACTGAATCACACTGTATATATAAGTAAAAAAGGTAAAATTATTAATTTTTTAAAAATTAAATCTCTTCTGATCAATATGAACTGAGAGATGCAGACAATTATTATTACTCTTGAAATTACCTTTACCAACTCACCTAAAACACATTTTATGGAAACTAACCACATGAATATTTGGAGTGTAAATAATAGGCATGAAATTATCAAGGAAGTGAAAATCTCTTTCTCTTTCTCTCTCTCTCTCACACACACACACACAATTTTTGGTTGTTGCAACTGGCAACAAGGAAATATCACTTTATATGAAGGCAGCATAATGTGCAAAAGGATCGCTGATCCTAGGATTCAGAAACTAACTGAATAACTTGGGTCAGCCATTTGTCCTATATGAGTTAGTTTTCTTCTTTGTCTTCCAGAAATAACCATGATCAACATGCCTGTTTGAAATAGGAATATTGTTAATCTATTATTTAAACACAGCTTTTACAGTTTTGGAAACTATAAAACAGTATAGCACTGAAATATTTTATTATTGTATCCAACATAAACCAGATTTATTCTCAGTATAATGATGTAAAGATGAAGTGAGCTTTTTGAATTATAGAAATGTCACATAATATTAACTACATATAAAGGAAGGTTTTCTAAGCAATCCTTCCAGTGCCTTAGGAGGACTTGGTGAAATAATTTGCTTCTGAAATCTACCTTCAAAATGCTATGGCTTTCGTGGCTAAATGTTGCAAAAAATGTCAAAGGCAAAAACCAATGAGGGAAAATGGAATAAAAAATATCTCACACAATAGGATGGAAGCAAAGGAAAACAGAAAAATGAAGTGATGAGGAAAATGGGTCTGCTATAAATATGAATGAAAAGCACACAGGATTTAGTCTGCACTTGGAGCAGAAGTAGATTAATCAATTTTTCTCCATATTTATTCAATGTGATACCTAATATCTTTCTATATGGAAACACCTGGATGAGTGCTTTAAGCCTTTTTAACCCAAAAGTATGGCACAGGATACAAAATATTTCATTTTCATGCAATCTAAAATCCTATTTGGAAGTATAGTTCAGAACATATTTGAATAATATGATCATGATTTTGAAAGACAATTTCTAAGGTTTCTACACTGAAAAGGAGATTTATATTAGAGAAATAAAATATAAGTGCAAGTTCTTTTTATTGAAACAAAATGTTTCTACTATAATTAATTTCTATACTGGTAAGAAGTATTTAAAAAGGGAAAATATATTTTATGTATTTGCAAAGTCCCCCATGAGCACTAACTATTGGATGCCTGACACAGACACCTCGACATTCTGTAAGATAAAATTCTTTCCACCCTAAAACTCCTGACTGTAGCCAAAGTGCCTTCCCCTCTATGATTACAAGTCAGTTTCTTCCTGACCTTTCTGTGCTATTTCTCACAACAACTTGTGTGGGTTTAGATGTTTTAGGAAAAGACAGTGAGGGAAAAACTAAATAAACTGTGTGTGGGAAGGGCTTCAGAAATATTTCCCAAGTATTGTTACTCTAGCAAATTCTATATGCCAGGCATTAAAAAGTTAGTGAATGATAAATCAGATAGGATCTTTGTCCTCAGGGAATGTGTAGATTTTAGTGTAATGGGATGAAACATAAGTAATCAGACATATATAACATTTATCATAATTTGTAAACAATCCCCTCTTCATATGTTATACTCAATAGACAACAATTTTAATTCCAACTATCTACTTTCTCTTTGTATATACAGTAGGGATGCAATATGACTGACATATGTGATTGAGTCCATCTTTATTCATAGGAACTGCTGATGGTTACTTAACCCTGCCTGTGGGTACTGTTATCAGTGCCTTATCCTCTGCTATTTTACTCTACGAAACAAGAATTGCCTGTTCCATATGTTATCAGTTCCCTCATCAGCACCCTCACCCTTGGTTTTCAGTTATGATAGGAAGTGTCCTGACCTTTTGAGGAGTTCACCTCAGGCCTGTGTCTCTTAGAGACTTCATCTATAACCTCTATCTGTGATGGTCCCACAACTCACCTTGATTATTTGGGTTATTTTCACTACCACACAAATATGCTTGAATCTTTCCTAGCCTAAAGGCAAATAAAACCCAGCAAATCTTTTCACCCATCATCCATTTCCAGGAATCATTTAACTATTTCTTTTTGACATTCTTCCCAGTGTAGTTAATGGTATCCATTCTCACACCCTCACCTCCACCCGCTTAGCCTGTCCCTTTCAGAAATCTTTGATTCATACCAAGCCTATAACATGTTCCCTGCAGGGTCAACAACTGACACTTAAACTGAAAATTATGACAACACATTTTGTGTCCTATTTTATCTATCAGAACCATTCAACCCAGTTGATCCTTCCCTTCTAAAACACAATCTCTTTCTCCTACAGCTCCCCTGAGGATCTGCATTGCTAAGAATCTTTTGGTTTGGGAAATGTAACTATTAAAATATCTGAAGCTCAGCTCTACACACTTCTTTCTCCTATCAACACACTTTTGTCAAGTTGTGTAATCTTAGTCAATGGATTTAAGTGTTATGTTTATGGCTCTCAAAATCCAGTTCTGCCATTTAATACTGAACCCATGATTCATGTACTGAGCAAATTAATTTACAGATGTCATCAAGACTTATAGCTTCTGTGACCTCTGTTACCTGTTGCATCTTAGTTTATATTTTTAACTGGAGTGTGTAAACACAGAACTCCAACCCTACTGATCCTAATTTTCTTTAAAAGTCCTATATGGAGCTGGGCATGGTGGCACACACTCTTAATCCCAGCACTTGGAAGGCTGTGGTAGGAAGACCACTGTGGGTTTCAGACCACTCTGAGACTCCATAGTGAATTCCAGGTCAGCGAAGGCTAGAACAAGACCCTACCTCAAAAAAACAAAATAAAACAAATCAAAACAAAAGTATTCTATAGTCTATAGTCTTAGGGTCTTCTCACTTCCTGTCCTTTTGACTGTCTCTTCATCTCTGCATGACTACATCTTTCTCCTATTTTCGGACTCAGATAAAATCTTATCTGCTCATTGATAGCCTATGACAACCCAACTTAAGCTTATCTCTTCACATCATGCTTCTTATATCTCATATTTTAGAATATTTTATAATATTCACTTTGCTTGTATTTTTTGTATTTATTTGATAAGCTGTAAACTACTGGAATTGCATGTTCATCAGTTCTGTTTACTGATATTTACCTAGAACCTTGAATATCACTGGCCTGTTTGCACATTCTCAAATGAACAGAGTCACAGTATATTTATTTATAAGCACTGTAGCATCTTGATTTACCTCTGCTTCCAATCCTACTGCTATTATTAATGAGGCTTCTAACCTGGCCAAATTTTGCTTAACTTTCATAAGAACTCACTTTTCTCATTCAAAAAATATAATAATAATCAATGCTATTATATAATTCATGCCAATTCTATTTTTAAAAGCCATAGCTTTGATACATAGTCAGTTGGTATTTGACAGTTTTGCCATCAGCATTGTTATTAAAGAAATTCTTATCAATCACTGTCACTATGTAAATACTGCAAATATATATTTTTCTATTACCAGTTTTATGAATTCCATACATAAAAAGTGAAGCTATTTTAATTTATGTGTTTTACATATGTGCTTTAAAATACTTTGCTTAATATTATGCTAAACATTACCCACCCCCTCCAACCAGGCACTTAAAAGAGAAGTCAAGGGATTAAGCATGTTTTACATGCTGGAGAATTGCTTATTTCACATTTAGATTGCATATACTTTAGAAAGTCAGGCTTGTTCATATACTTATGTAATTTTGTGCTCCACATGTTGCAATAAGTAAAATTAGGAAAATGAAGATTTGATAGCCGAAGAGGAAATGTAAACACTAGTGTTTAAAGAATGAAAGCAAGGAGCATCCTGTAGTCCAGGGAGCACTGTCGTCTGTGGGGGCTGGGAGGAAGCCCCTCCACTGCGCTACCTCAGGAACATCTGGCACTCTGTCACTTCACAGGCAACAACATCGTCTCTAAACAGAAGAGACTGGAATTCATCAGGGATTCCCACGGTACAGTATATGCTTAACTTAAGTACCTGCCTTTCCATGATTTCCATAGATTATCATATTCATGACACAGTGGAGTGAAAGCATTCTTCTCACTCTCCAACCAGAACATGAAAAAGAAATTAAAACATTGGCAGGCACTTTGTCTCCAGTTTGTTGGACAAGTAAGAAGAGGACTTTCTACCCATTAATGGAAATGAAATTCTGTCAACTTAGAGCATTTAAACGAAGGTGACAGAAGCCTGTCTTTTAATAAACACTTGACAGGATAACAATTACAATTGTACTTGACTGTTTTTTCCCCCATTAATCTAGGTCAGTGGGTCCTTTTAAAGCATCTACTTAAAATCAATTTGTAAACCCCCCACTCATCTTTGTTGACCCCCAAAGAAACCTCAACATGTTTATTCTTGATTCTGTAAGTGGTTTTGGAATCTTGGGTGGGAAGCTACTTTAATCAAAGTAACTTTGTAATTAAATAAATATATGCATATATATATATAATTTAGGCACATGTGCATCTATGCAAACATATGTCATCCACCCTCAATATTTAGAATGCTATAGAAGGATTTGAAGACCAGTGGGCTGTCTGCTATCCAGAGGTGGTTAGTTAAGGAATCATTTGAGTTCAGATGATGCTGCTTCTATGTGATACAGATTTTTTTCTTATATTGCTATTAGGAAGGGTAAACTTTGGGCATACAAGGAGGAGCAAGAAGTAAATGCAATGAATAAACTGATTTAGGGGGCATCATCGGTGGAATTTGCTAATTCACCTGACCCTTTGAAGTATTACATAGATTTAAGACAATGAGATTTTAAACAGAATCAGGATGAGATTTTGGACTTTCTTTTTGGAAATTCCTCACAAAATAATTTATTTTCTTTGCCTAGGGGAGTTTAGAGAGGGTCTACATAGATGTATTAGAATGTCACTTGTAGGTACTATCAAAACTGAATCAATTACTTATCAATTACAGATTGAGAACACACCACTGTATGTCATCAAATTTAATCACATTCATCACATACTTGTTCTTATTTATACAAGGAGGAAAATATAAGCAAAATGAATTACTTAAAATACTGCTGAGACTTTTTCACATTCTGTGACTGATAATTTGAAGATGCCAACATTTGTTAAGATATTCTGATTCAGAAATATTAGCATAAGGAAAAATGCAGTTTAGAGTTGAAGAAATGCATATGATCCTCAGCAGATTCTGGCTCAAGTCTATGATTCTTTCTCATCTTTATTAGATAATAATAATAATAATAATAATAATAATAATAATAATGGCATTCATGATGGTTAATCTCAACTTAATTGGACCAGAAATCAAGTAAGAAGCATGCCTCTGGGCAGGTCTGTAACTGTGACAGTTTCAGGCAAGCTCCATAGGCACCCTCCCCTTGAGTGGGAGGTGCCTAGCTAGAGCTCAAACCTAGGCACTAAAACTAATTGGTCAGGTATGAACCAACCACCTGTCTCTCTGCACTAATGTTATTGCATGAACAATTCCAGAAAAGGTGAGACTCGGGTATTTCTAGGAGAATTTTTCATGGACCAACATGCGTGGGTTAATTCTAGCCTGACTTCTGAGATGTACTTTTTTCTAGGGCAGAATGAGCCACAGGGAAAAAGACATGTAGGGCCATCTCACAAAGATAGAGCATCATTATGCCATTTAGTGACTTACGTCAACCAACAGTCCTAGGAAAGTAGATATTCCCAGAATAAGAATAATTGGAAAATTTGATGTCATATTTTACTAGAATCAATAAAATCATAAGCAAATACCATGTATTCCTGTTAGTCACTCAGTGATGGAATGGTGTAGTATGTGAAATCACTAATGGATTCCTTAAATGCAAATTACTGCTCAATTCTTAAGTAAACCATCCTCCACTTCAGAGCCATTGTAATCCATCTCTTATGTCAGCTGAACTGCAAGACTTATCTTTCTGATCACAGGCTTTACTGCTTCTTGTTCCTCTCGCATACCAAGTCATCCTTTTACTTCTCCTTTCCAATTTATAATTTAAATTCAATTTATTCTCTATGGACAATAGGACCTAATATAAATAGTATTTCTGAGTTATAGCCGAAGTAGCCATCACTAGTTCTAGGATGAAATGGTTCAGCGTAATATGCGAGCCTCACTCCTCCTTTTGCCTCTTTTGATGTCTTGTGTCAATGCACAGAATTAGGACAGGTGCTGAATGGGGGTCCTCTCCTGCTCTGATATATTTTGTATGGTGGCCACCGTTTGTTTGTTGAAGGAAAAATCTTGAGGACAAGAATGGACACATATGAGTTCTGTGATTCTAGTGAATTTTAATTTGTTTAAAAGTTCCAAAGTAGCATACTGGAAAAGTTAGTACTCATTATTCAAGATCTTGAGTGAAAGGAGAATTAAATTTAGGTAGAGTAGAAATAGTTAAAGGGGTTGGAGAGATGGCTCCCTGGTTAAGGCGTTTGCCTGTGAAGTCTAAGGACCCAAGTTCAATTCCTTGGTAGTCATTTAAAGCCAGATGGACAAAGTGAATTATGCAGCTGGATTCCATTTGCAGTGGCTGGAGGCCCTGCCCTGCCTGTTCTTTCTGTCTGTCTTTCTTCTATCTCTCTCTGCTTGCAAATAAGAAAACATATATATTTTAAAAGGTATTTAAAGTGTTTTATCATGTATTTTTAGCTGATAGGGGAAAATGAGATCTGCATAGTATATGCAATTAGCATACTAATTTAGATTAAGATATGATTGTTTATGTACGTATGTACACACATACAATTGGGATCTCTGAGAATTGAGATTAAAGATTTTTTTAAAGCTTACTTTTCCCCCTAATTCTAAGTTTCTACAGTAAGAGCATATTATTTTTCAAATCAGAAAATGTTTTTTAAAACAAATACTTCTTAGAAGACTCACTAATGGGAAATGCTATCAAAATCTATGCAGAAGTAAAATTACTAAAAAGACACAATGATTATCTAATTTAAAAAAAACCTGAATTCATAATTTATAATAGTAGCTACTGAAAAAAATTTATATTGTGGGAAAATGCATACATAATGACTAAAAAGATAAGCAAATCTCAAGCCTATTCTCAAATATGGTTAAGTATAAAGTGAAAAATGTTAATTCCAGCAAAGTGTTGCATATATTTAATGTTTAGATTTCTATTTCTGAGATTATGAAATTCCTAAAATTGAACTCCTATAGGGTGATAGCAAAATAATATCCCCCCATGACTTAACCAGTAATGCTAACTTCCTGAGACTTAAACTTACATGGCTGTCTTTTATTAGACTGAATTCTTTTCCGCTTCTATTTCTCAGTGTAGATGTACATAGATAGACATATGTGTGGAAACAGGTGTACACAAAAACAGAATAAAATTTTGTCCCTCCAGAGTTAAGCTATGTAAACAAACTCTAATTTTCAGAATGTCTGAAAGCATCACATTTCCAGATGAAATGGATGGATTTGAAAAAAAAAATTTAAGATAGGAAGTTAAATGATACCCAAACAATGATCTCCTTTGCATGGGACATTTTGGGTTAGCTAGTGGATCAGTCTTTTTCAGACAGCAGTCAGTGAGTTTGGAGAAACTCATTAAAACAAAGAAGCCAGTGCTGACAAAATTTAGTAAAGGTTTGGTGCAGATTAGAGGCAGAAAGAACCAGTAGACTATCATTTGACTAAAGTTGCATCAGAGTTTGGGAGAATATATAATCAACAATTGGTGAGATAATCAAGCCCGTGTCCTTATAAGTATTTTAGACGAATGTTCACATGTTACTAATGCACATATATGTAATATATATATATGAGCACAAATATTATATTATATTACATATATCATGTACAAACAGGCACACAAGTGGACATGGAGGAAAGCCAACCACATTATAAAAACCATCTTTACCTGGAAGCAGAAGACGAATGCATAAGAGAAAAAGCACAGCAAGTACACTTAATGAGTCACAGTATGAATATTGACATTTCCCATCATATGGAGGACTGAGGTCCAGAAAAAAGTAGCCATGGGCTGCAGGTGTTGTGTCATCTGTAGCAATTTGAAAGCCTGGCTAGTCATCCCATTGAATAGTTTAATTAAGTTGACCCAGTCATTGCTGAACAGTGACTTTTCTAGGGATTTGTCCTTGTAGCTAACTCACTTCAGAAAGAGACACAAGCTGATTCCACCAGGAGAATATTCCATGTGGTGGTTTCTTACCTTTTGGCCAGATGTAAAGATTGGGAGACCAGGTCAATATACCTGATATGGAATGACAAATTCTGGATCTTCTGTAGAAATAGGGAGCTCTGGAGCTGAAGGGATAACTCAGTAGGTAAAGTGATTACCTTATAATGAAGACCAGAGTTCTAACCCTTATACCCACATAAAATGTCAAGTGTGGTGACGCTTGTATTATCAGTGCTGGGAAGACAGAGACAGGAGGATCCATGATGCTTCCTGCCCAGCTAATCTAGTTTATTTGGTGAGCTCCCAGCCAATAAGAGATTCTTTTAAAAATAAAGGTGGATGGTTTTCCTGATGTTGATACTCAAGGTTGTCCTCTGGCTTCCTCATATACATATACATTTGTGTGTGTGTACATTTATACATGTGTACCAACATCCATACTAATGCTCATACACATATTCGTGTACACCATAACTCACACATGTGCATGCACACACATGTACACGCACACACACATGCACACACACAGGTAGCTTTTCTCATAGAATTAACTCCTCCATGCCATCTCTTTCCTACAATGTTTTCCAGTGCAGGTCAATCTCTGAAATTACTATCTTCTGTTATCTGCTCCAAGAGATGCTTGCTAAAGCAACTCTGGTCCAACCTGGAATAAAACATCTTAGCAGTAAGTTGAATGTGAAAACACTATAAATTTCCAGCATAAAGCCTTTAATGATTGAATGCCTTAGCAAGCATCATTCATTCCTTTGCTGCTTTCAAGGACTGATGAATGTGGGAATGAGTGAAGATTTTTCTTCCTGAACAATCTTCCCTGAAAGAGTAGCTCACAGTCCCAGATGAAGCAAAGCAGAGGATACACAGAGGAAGTGGGTCAAGCACTCATCACTTTGCTCATATATTTGTTCAGCCCATATACTAGGGCTTATCCACACATTCAATAAAACCATACAGGTGGTTAGCAGGAAAAAAAAATCAAATCCATTGAATAGATAGTACATGGGAACTCAATTTCATTCTATTATAAAAAGCCAAAGTTTTAACGCTTTGGTTAAAAGTTTTTGTTGTTAATAAGTAGAAACGCTGCTTGAACAAGTCTTGTGTTGGTAACCCCATTTTCCTCCTCCCTACCCCCAACCTGCTGAGGGCCCTCTTCAGTGGGATTGCTGGAATGATTCATGAGTTGGGGGGCTATGAATTGTATGAGCAATCGCCAGTTGTGTGTGTGTGTGTGTGTGTGTGTGTGTGTGTGTGTGTGTGTTGTTTTTGTTGTTGTTGGGGGCAATGACTCTGGATATTCTCCCCCACCGTGGCTCTTACAATTTTTCCGCCCCCTCTTCTGCAAAGTTCCCTGAGTCATGGTGGGTGAGTTTTAAATCTGCTTTACTGTTGAGATTTTAAGAGCCTGGATTTCTGCTTTATTATATGGTGGCGAGGCAGCCAGAAGAGGGAGAAAGCTTAAGATTTATTTTTCCTAAATTTATTTCTCTGTGCATATGTGGAAAGTGGCCTATAATTATTTCTTTATTATTGTTAGGTTTTGGTATTAGATTGATCTTGGTTTATAAATTAGGAAGATTTTTTTATATCATATATCTTCTGGTTTTGTTTGTTTGAGATAAAATTTTGTTATATAGCCCAGGCTGGCCTATTACTAGGAATCCTCCTATCTCTGCCTCATTCTGAGTCTTGTAATTATGGGCTCCACACCCAGTGTGTTTGTTTGAATGTAAAATGTCTCCCATAGACTCATGTGTTTGAATGCTTAATCCCCTTGGTGGCTTGGTATGGGAAGGTTGTACAAGTTGGAGCCTTGGGGGAAGAAGTGTGTCCCTGGTGATGGACCCTGCAGTGTGACAGCCTATCTTGCTTCCTGCTGTCTTCTCTTTCAACTTTGACACCCATTTCCTACTCTGACCATGTCTTCCTACAGTGGCAGACTTTCCCTTCAAACTGTATGCTGAGTCCTTCCTTAAGCTTCCTGCTACTGGTCAGGTATTTCATCCCAGGAATGAGAAAGTCCCTGATATACTCAGCTTCTGGAGCTTTGTATAAAACAGACTTGTTTAACTAATATAGAGTCTTATAAAACTATTGGCTCTTCGGGCACAAAAATAACTTGTTTGGTATCCCTTTGTTTAACTTTTTCTTTTCCTTTTCTTTTTAGTTGTCTCCAGCAGATGTCTGGTACCCAGATCCTTACCCACTAAGCATCCTGTGAGCCCAGTGCATTCCCTTCCTGTCCAAGCTAGCCTTCCTTGCTGTGGTCTTTCTGAAATCTTAAACTTCTATTGTGAAAACACCTTGTTATTTCCTTTTTTATCCCTCTCTCTTCCTCGTACTTGACTTTCTGCATGTATAATTTTTCCCTATTCCTTTCTTTATAACATTTTTTTCAAGCCAGAAACTAGCTTCCTAACATATAGGATTACTTAAAGATGGATGACTGTACAGAAGATTCCATACTTCCTAGGTCTAGCCAGGGGAGGAACAGAGGAGAGCAGCAAACACAGGCTTGACATATCCCATGATCTTAATCCCCTGCCACAAGCCCTGTTCCTTCTCCCAAACCCTCCCTCCACTGAATCCCCCCTTCTTTCCAATGAGTCTCCTACTTTGAGGCATTGCTTGAACCTAGAGTTTCTTGATGCGGCTGGTCTTCCTAGCCAGCTAGCCCTGGATATCCTCTGTACCCTCTTGAACAGTGGGACTGAAAGGCAAGCTGCCAAGCTCACCCAGCATTTACATGGTGTTGCCTGTCAAAACTCAGGTCCTCACCCTTGTGTAGCACTTGCCCTCTCCCCCCAAAACAACATTTTAATGAAATAGGACGTGTGGCACTCTAGTAACAAGGGATAAAACTCTCACCATTTCCCATAGGCTTTGGAGGCAATAGATTCTTACCTTTTTTTAAAAAATATTTTTATTTATTCATTTTTTCAAGCAGAGAGAGAAAGAGAGAGAGAAAGAGAGAGAGAGAGAGAGAGAGAGAGAGAGAGAGAGAGAGAGAGAGAGCACACCAGTGCCACCACCTTGTGGGTCTGTCTTATGTGGGTCCTGGGGAATTGAACCCAGAGCCTTAGGCACTGGAGGCAAGTGCCTTAACCGCTGAGCCATCTCTCCAGCCCGATTCTTACCTTTAAACTTGTAATTTCACTCAAAAATCCACTCATAAAGTATACTAGTGGCATGACTGATTGTGACTTCTGATGACATAAGTGCACACAAACAGAAGAGTACTTAAAAGAAAACCCTACACGAGTGTAGGGTTTAATTCTGGTTTGCACCTTCATTGTAACATGTCTCCTGTCTTCAGTATGTCCCAAAAGTCAGGGAGTAGTCAGTTCTCTGTGTCAAAGCAATGACATGGAAATTAGCACCCACAGTGTCCCACTTTGCAGGAGTTCCATGATTTCCATGGTTTGACAGGAAGAGGATATCAAAGGTTGCACAGGATTCTTAAGCTAGAGCTCAAACACTGGCCTGAGGTGGAGCGGGTGAGCTGCTAAGACTGTGTCACAGGCTGAAGGGAGAGGGAGTGTCAGACTGTTCCGCAGCAGAGCAGGGGCCCTATCATGGAATTTTGTTGTTGTTGTTGAGACATTCAGCATCTAGAGGGAGGGGCAACCTTCCTGGCATGAATGCGTTACTGCTGTGAGCATCCAGTGAAAGGTCTTCTCAGGGGTTTGTTTAAAAAGGTCAGCTCAGGAACTACTGACCCCCACGACTTCATCCTGACAGATTCAGTCCTCTTGCAAAATCGCTCTTGTCACTTCTAGGCTCCTGTGCTTTTCTGAAAACAAAACCTCTACCGCCTGCTGTCCATTCTCCCATCCGTGGGCACCGTCCGCTCTCCTCGGCTGATATTTCTATTTTTTTTTTTTTTTTTTTGTGGTTAGATGCGCAGTAATCCTCTGGCTGAAGCAGAGGGAGCAGTTTAAAGATTTCAAACAAAACAAAGCCAGTGCTTCCAACATCTCTTCATGCAAAGCTCACCAGACATGGAAACGAGCCTACTTCTCATCCGCACAAAAGCGGAATGAAGACACGCAGATGGTCGGCGCCTGCCCTCTGTGGCTGGGAGATGCAGGGCTGACTCGAAGTAACAAATCATTATCCAGGCCCTTTGTAAATCAAGTTGTACCACTTCTCCAGTGAGCAGCCATAAGGACGGGCTGTGTGTATTTGTTATTGGCTCCTCCTTTGTCTGGGGATTGTGCTAATGCCCTTTTTTTCCTATGAGTTTGCCTCGCCTTGTTCTCACATTTGACACCCACTGAAATAGCCTTGCAGAAACATTGCTTCTATTTTCTGCAAAATGTGTATTCCTCAATGAGGTTTCATCTTAATCTCTTCTTTTCAAAAGGATATGAATTGAGCACGGCAGAGAATCAGCCTAACAGGACCAATTATCAATTTCCATTTCCTTTCTGTGTCTTTGCCACCCATGGGCCACCTAGACAGCTTTCCTCCAAGACAAAGAGTGTCTGAAATGGACAACTTGTTTTATACACTGGTCTCTTAGTGCTTAGTGGATGACAGCGACTCATCGCCCATAATAAATCCTTCCTCTGACCCTTTTATATAATGCACAGCTGAGCTAAAAAGGAAATCAATGTGGCAATGTTAATTTAGCACTTTCATTCTGTTAATTTATCTAAGAAATCCTATGCCACGACTTTTCTTGTCAAAACAGCCAATTCTTATCAATGTGAATATGCAGAATTGCTTTGAGTTTATTCCGTTTTCTTCCTCTTTTTTCCCCCCAAAGTAATACAGTTGTTAAAAGCGTGGGTCACATACTAAGCCGTCTATATTTTTCTTGTGTGTTCTAAGTTCCTTTCTTCATTCAATAAGCTGGAGAAAGGCAGCAAAAACACTCAGTCTCTCTCACTTCTTAGCTTTGCTCAGATGGAATTCTGGGTTTGAATGTGGTGCTGATGCCTGATCACGCTTGTAAACTAGGGCTATTTATTCATGATTCATGCCTGGAGAGAGTCCTAAATGATGAATTGTATTGTGTTTTTCATTTTTACTATGTTCAAAATTTCAGAACGTGAGATTTGCCTTGTTCCTGAGTGTGATATTGTCATGGGGGAGCAAAACCAAATCCCCCACCATACTGCAAGCAGTGCCTAATGGTAGAGTTCTACTCTGTGTGCAGCCCACAGGGATCTGCTGCTTGGCTAATAGGAGTGTTGTGGCAAGGAACTATTTCTTCAGCTCTTGGCTGATGTATCACCTTCTCACTGAGAGCAGTCCTAACCATCTCTTTAAATGGAAATTCTTCTTTATGGCTTGCTGCTTCCCAGACTTCTCTATAAAAACGCTTCAATAGCATTTCCACCCTCCCACCCAACGCTGAGCACTCAAGACTTTTGATCTCCTATTTGTCTATGGTCTATCTCCATCAGAAAATGTAAGCCTCCTAAATGTTCACTAAATTATCTTCAGAGTATGCAAGAGTTGTAAATACTCAATAAATATGTCTTCCACAGAGTTATGAGGGTTTCTTGGGCACAAGAATGGAAGCATTGTCCCTCTTTTATGGCCCAAGGATGGAGGCCCTGTGTTGAGCATTTATTGCCAGTCTAGTCATAAAATGTCTGTGTTTGGAAAGGGTTATAGTTTGAATGGAAAGATCCCTTATAGGCTCATATATAGAGGCAGTGTTTGGGGTGATTGCAGAATCTATTGGACGTGGGCCTAGCTGGCAGACATAAGGCTTATATGATGATGGACCTTGAGGGTTATAGCCCAGCTCAACTTTCAACCTCAGTCTGCTTAAGAGTGTTTTAATATGAGAGAAAACCATCATAGGTTCCTGCCACTACAAAGCTGCCCTCTGCCCTGCCTTTCCTGCCATCATGGATTGTATCTCCTCAAACCATGAGCCCAAATCAGGAGATTCTCCTGGAAGTCACTTCTTGTCAGAATGATATCAAGAAGAGTAACGAACACAGAAAGGGAATTGCCTCTTGCTCTCAGAACCATGTGATCTCTAGAAGATCTGATGCTGGTACAGGAGAAGAGAAAGCTCAACTCCAAACAGAACAAGAAATCAGTCTAAATGTGAGCTTCTAAATAGAGTCTGACCCTGAGGCTTGGGTATGGTGGAGACAAACATAGTTGGTTTTGGTCTGAAAAAAGCCTGCCACTTGGGTGGTCCAGCAGCTTTTGCTTTAAGAAAGTAGGTCAACTGCAGTCAACATCCTGGCCTACATGTACCAGAAGTTTATGTTCTAGAGAAGTTAGTGGTTTTCATCCAGAGTAGAATGGGGATGGGGAGTCACAGAGGTTTCCAAAAGTGTGCCCTGAATACCGAAGCTTGCGAGTGTGTCCTGAGGCAGAAATGAGAAAAATGGCATTTCAATAAGTGGACAAATTGATGAGAGCAGCAGGGTGCTTTGGAGGAGTGGCAGTCATCCTGTGTTGTTCACTTGCCTTGTGAATGTTTACTCCAGGAAAGGTTAAAAAGAGAGATGACTATTTACTTGAAGACAGGTGATTATTTATACAGGAAACTGAGTCTTTCGTGTGTGATTTTATTGGCGAACCATGAAAAGTGTTAAAGGAGACTTTATTTCAGAAGTGTCTGCAGTAGGCAGGTTGTTTCTAGTATATTATGGTTGGTGGTGGTGAAGGATGTAGTAGCAAATATAAGCAAGTAAGTAAATATTTACAAGTATGATATGGAAAAGCCTAAAATTTATGGAATCTATCTGATTTTGAAGCTTGGAACGCAATAGGTAGAACATTCCAAAATAGTGATTTATGAAGGTTTATAATAAAACCTCTGAGTAGGTGCATTCTTGATTCTTTCTAGTGTTCTTGTTAATCTGAACTATTAAGAATTCTTCCACTGGAACCTCATCACCTTAATTACAGACAGCCTTATTCCCTTATTCCATTTTCTATGTATACAGAGAATGACCACCTGGCATTACGGTCAGTCAGCCTTTATGTCTAAAGAGACTGAGCAAGAAAAATATTGAAACAATTCCTTTTCTTAAGTGCTTTAATCTTTACTTATATAATGTAGTTTATACCATTATTTAAAAAAAAACACCTCTCTCTTACTCTTTACAATCTTTTTATTTTTTCTGAATGTTGACAAGAAAAAAAATATCCTGACCCCCAAAACAGCATGAGTATTACAAAGACTAGTGGGAGATCATGACTTTCATGTAATTGACTTTTAGCTTCAATTGCACTTGCCGTGATTAGTCAAATAAAATATACGGTTCCCTATACTCTCAGTGAGCTTTCTTCTGTGCTTGGATCTGCTTCGATCACACCATCCACTATGATCTTCAAAGAAAGGTTAACTACCATGTGGGCAGGGAACAGTAAAATACAATCGGGACACATTTGTTTAAATTTAAAAGTCAAAGGCTCACTTTTAATACATGAAACAGACTGAAAAATACTAAGGCTAACAAAAAAAAGTGAGGACTCTCATTTGAATGATGAAAATTGGATGTTTCTACATTTAAAGAATATTTGCTTGGCACATCTGTGATTACTAACACACACACACACACACACACACACATACACACACACATTTATCACACTCACAATAGACAAAGTGCATTTTTCCTAATAAAGTCTACTTTGAACAAGAAGATTGAGTTTAGCCCCAGTTCATTGAAACTTGGTCCTTTATTGTTCTCAGAAATTGGTACTATTAAATAAATTTAAGAAAAACAGTAAAAAATCAGCTGAGTAGTGTTTGAAATATATATAGTGCTTTTCAAAAGCCTAGAGGAGGACTCTTTTGAATTTGATAAATAAAGTAAATATATAAAGAAAAATACCTATGGTTGTCAGTACCACATACATATGCTAGTTTATTTATGAAATTTTTCTTTATTGGCCCTTTGAATGTAAGAAAATCAGCAATCTGAATTCTTTAAAATGGAGAAGGGCATTTATTAATATAGAAAATATCCATGGGCACAGATATGTGAAGCCTACCGGCATTTATTTTTTACCTTATTTCTCTTATTTATCTTTCCTTATTTTTTCTATTTTATAGTCTATCCATTCTTTAACAGATTTTTACTGTTAGCTTCATTTTAGCCTCCCAAGTATCCCATTTTCTATTTAGCTGCTGCTGTGTTAGGCAGACACTTTGATTGAGTTATCAGAGCACTGTGCAGGTTCTGAGCCCTGCAGCGTAGCTGGGTGACGCGGGTCAATGTGCAGTAATGAGTCTGGGTCTCAGCCAAATATAGTCTGCCATTGTGAAGTTCTAGTCCTGCATTTTAATCATGGTAGGGTTTCTGGCATTTTCCTTTTCCTTGTTAAACAATCCTGGGGGAGGGTGCTGGAGAGATGGCTCAATGATTAAAGGTACTTACTTACAAAGCCTACTGGCCTGGGTCCGAGTCCCCAGGACCCACATAAAGCCAGATGCACAAAGTAGCACATGCATCTGGAATTTGTTTGCAGAGGTAAAAAACCCTAATGTGTCCATTCTCTCTCTCACTCTCCTCTCTCTCCCTTTGAAAAAAGTACATAAATAAATATTTAAAAAAAAACAATACTGGAAGGATTTTATGCTCTGAATTGTTTTATGGAAATCACTAGTTAATTGGTGGGCTTCTGGTTTTGTATGGCATTACCTGAACTGCAGGAACCAAATGAAAATGTCACCTTCATCTTTTCCTTCCAATGCCTCTCACTCCTACTCAGCTCCAAACATCACAGATCTCTTCAAATGTGTCATGAGTTTTTACCAGATAGAATCTGTGCCCTAATTAAATGTTTCTCCTAACTCTTAAATAATTTACTGTTTAAAATTTTGCTTAAAAAAATGGCAAACCATCTTTGTAATTGTGTTGCTGTGCATTAATAGTATAACCATAGTAAACCTTCTGAGTTATTTAAATATATAAAGAAATATTGAGAGCATTATGTTATAAGCCCAACTCAGCTGTATTTTTACTGTATTTTCTTAAATTTATTTAATAATATCAAGTTCAGAGGACAATGAAGGGCCAAGTTTCAATGAGTTGGATAGACTCAACGCTCATGTTGACAGCATGTGGTAGTGCATACGTTTAGTCCCTGAACTCGGGAGGCAGAGGTAGGATGATGCCTGAGAGTACATGGTGAATTCCAGGTCAGCCTGGGCTAGAGGAAGACCCTATCTCAAAAAAACCAAAAAAGAAAAAAAAAAGAAAAAAAAAACACCACCAACAACAAAAAACCAGGTTTATTATTTGATTTCTTTCAATATGTTTTGGTGTCCTACCAAGGATATTAGAGGATAGCCTTCACTGTCCATTTGAAATTTATCCCTCCTATTTCACTGGTACAAGGGACAAAATGTTTGGTTTCAGTGGGTAGAAGCTTATGAAAATGCTAGCAGCTGCTAAACTTTTCTTATATTTTTTGATTGCACATATGTGTGCATCCATGCCAGAAATAGTCTGATATTCTCTTAGTGATTTTATGGATTATCTTTATTTTATAGAATACTTTTTTTAACTGAAAAACTAGGGTCCATTGAATACGTTTTAAAAACCTGTGGGTTTTACCATGTTGATCTTTTATAAAGGAAATCGCTAGGATTGAACTGAATAACAAGTTGGTGTGATAAATGATTAATATGAAATCACAACTCTTATAAACTGGGTGTGTTGGTTCATGTCTGTAATTTCTTGACGGGAGAGACTGAGGCAGGAAGATGGCCCATAAGTCAATCCTGGGTTAAACAGCAAGTTTCAGGCCAGCCTGGGCTACTGAGAGTCTGTTTCAGAAAATAAAATTAAGAAACACCTCCTCCCCCCACCACTGGCTGCCATTAAAAAAATTCAAATAATTTCTATAGCTTGAGGGATAGAAAGTGATGTCATTTACTGTAGATTTGAGGTCCTTCACGAGTGATTGTTTTGGAGGGGGATTAAGAAGATGGCTGAAAATGCTTGCTTACAAAGCCTTCCAACCTGGCTTCGATTCCCCAATACCCAAGTAAAGCCAGAGGCATAAAGTGGCACAAGCATCTGGAGTTTATTTGCATCAGCAAGAGGCCCTGGTATACTCATTCTCTCTCTACTCTCTCAAATAAACAAATAGATAGATAAATAAAGAAATAATATTTTTAAGAGTGATTCTTTTGGCTCTTGTCTTAAAATATATTTTAAATAATAAATAATTGGATGAGTCAAAGCCCAGCACTCATCTCTCCACTTTTATTAGAAGGTTTCTAACTGATTTACTTGGCTTATCTTCTCTTTGGGTTCCGACTTCTAAACATGAATATTTGATAAATTTGTTTCAGTAGAAATTCTAAATATCAGTATCCAAGAAACACCATTATCCTATATGTTTAGAGATCATCTGTGGATGACAGAGCTTTTCTATATAAAGGTCTTATTAGGAACCTTTGGTTTGATTGTTCCCCTGGACTCTTGTTTGATTGATTACACTCCATCTCCCGCTGAAGGAAATCCTTAGCATCCCTATCAAGCCCTCAGCCTCTATAGGCTCTTGCTGCTTTCTGAGCCCTTTACGCCCTTCCATCATCCTTAATCTGGACTCTACCCTATCTTAGGTTTCATGTTGATACATCCTCCTGTGCTAAGTTTTGTCTGCTGGTCTTGCAAACACTGCCTTGATACCTTGGATAAGCTATTCATAGTACCTCCATTCACAGCTTTGCCGCCACTTCCCTGATTCCCCTCGGCTTAATTTCTTGAAGGACATGGACAGACTCCTATAGTGATATTTATGATCATTTTGCCTGTCACATTGAGGGGCTCAAATTCATTTATCGAATAACTGAATGGATGAACATGGACGATAATATTTCTTCTTCTCTTTCAAATGTGTTCTGTACCTGATGCCTTCCTGGTTCCTTTTAAGTCCCCAAGAATAGATCCTTAGGGTTTTTCCTCACATTTTATGTTTTCTTGGGACTATTTTTCTCTGTTGGGACTTGCTGTTCACTCATTCATTCAAAAAATAGTTCCAGGGCTAGAGAGATTGCTCAGTGGTTAAGGCGCTTTCCTGCAATGCCTAATGACCAGAGTTAATTTCCCCAGTACCCAAATAAAGCCAGATGCACAAAGGGGGCATGCATCTGGAGTTCATTTGCAATGGCTAGAAGCCCTGATGCACCCGTTCTTTCTGTCTCTCTTCTATCTCTTTCTGCTTGCAAATAAATAATTCTAAATATTTTTTAAATAGTTCTTAGCTTTTCAGAGTTGTGCTAAGAACCCCAAAGAAATTATACTTGGGTGTTGCCTATACAGAGTTTAGAGTCTAAAATAAATGGGACCTAGGCATCCAGAACACTATAGCACCTAGAAGAGGAATACAGGAAGGAAACCATGAAAGTAGCCCAGGTCTCTCTGAATAGAAAGCACAAAGACTGAACGTCACTGAATAAAATGAAAAGACATTTAAAGCCATGAGGTAACATGTAAGAAGGAAGAAAACATACAATAGAAACACCTTGAGGGGAGAAAGGAAGCCATTCTGATGGTAATCAGAAAAGGGAGGCTGTGTCTGGCTAGGGTCTGGATGTAGGCTACAAAGTTAGATTTCTATGGGCAAGGGTGGCTTTTGAAAGCGTCTCTCGTTGACTGGTTCTTGCTGAATCTTCCAGTGCAATATTTCTGTATCTAACTTTTTTTGTATGATGCTACAAAAACTCTTTCCATCACATCCCAAGTTCTTCTGTTATTTCATGACATGCTCATAGGCCTTCCTAGTAAGCTCAGCTTGTAGGCTATTGGGAAGATCATTATTGCCCCATTTTGCCAACATCCTAATTAAACTCTGCTATCCAAACCCAGTTCAAAATCACAACAATTAGTCTCTACTCTAGTTTGCTATTGACATTTTCCATATCTGTTTGTATTTGTATAAATATTTTTTCACTTCTTTTGACAACTTTGATACCAGGTTTGCCATTTCTGAGGCCATTTCCCGTGTTATAATCTTTTTTGTCTATTTTTCTATGGCCAATATTCTTTGGACATCAATTTTTGGATTATGGAAAAAAGTACTTCAAATTGAGGTCATTAACTTCCATACATGGTGTTTTGTATTACAACAATAACTTTGAGTGTAATGCCGATCTGGAATGAGCCAAGAAGATCGCAATAAATGTTTCATGAATGAATGACTGAGTAAACAAATGTCATCCGATGTTGGAATACACGTTCCTCAGAATGAGGGACTCATGTCTTTATTTTATATGTTCATCATTCTCACCAATATAGGTAAATGATAAATTCCCTATTTTGATAAATTGATAAATGGGCTAAGTGAATTACTAATCCCTTCAGAAAAATTATATAAAAATCTGAATGATATGCAAAAACAATTATTTGTCACTTCAAAATATATAGAGCATGAAACGTATTATTTACGATAACAGAAGCATTATACTCTTTAGTTCTCATTTACCGATGCCTGGTGTATAAGCTTTCAATAAAGTGTAGCATGTGTTGACTTTCTTAAAAAAAAGGCTTGTTTTAAAGGCTTCATATCTTTAAACTAAACAAGAATTCTGGGTTTTTATAACTCTCACAAACCAACAGAAGCTGAATGTGGTTAGAGTTATCCGTGCCTAATATTTTAATTCCATTGTTCAATAATTCCCATTCCTTTGCATTATTTTTTCTTTATTATGCTCTTATAATGCTCTCAAATATATCTATAAAACTTTACAACCCTTTTCCAATGGCATATGGTGTGTGTTCTGAATAGAAACATGTTTATGAGCTGAAAGATGGGAAGAAAATGTAAAGTGCTCTTGCGGGACTTAGGAGGGATTGCGGGCTGCCTGTGTGGCAGAAGCATTACAGTATATCAGGCTCTTGCGATCTGAGTTGGAGCCCTTTGGTTTCGGCAATGAATAGGAAGCTGGGAAAGTACTATAGCAGGTGGGATGCTATGAGACGCTGTCACTTTTGTTTTTGCTTTGTTCTGGTGAGATTAAAGTCACTGGTTCCTCAAACAATATTTTCATCCTGCATACTGTAGAATGCCAATACTCAGGAGGAAGGAGAGGAAAAAATAAAGGGATATATAAAGGATTGAGACCAAAAACAAAGCCATTTTCCTTTCCTTCCCTCTGGCAATCACCAGACTTAGTCTGGGCCAGAGGGTTCAGCATTGAGTGGTCCTTTCAACACGATGCTTGAAGACCCAGAGGTAACTGTCTAAAGACACTGCTGTGTTTAAACCCCTACTGTTGAGTACCAGACTCAAGTTTTCTGTTGCCTCTCCTGTTCCTTCCCTGCCTTTCTTCTCATAATCACTGAATAATCATGTAGATCCAGACTAGACATCACAGGGAGATCTCTGCTTTCTTTGTTGTTGTCTTATAGATGGTCAACAAGAAATCGCTTGTCTATTCGGATTCTCTTCTGCCCACATTTCCCCTTTCTCTTCCTTGCTATTCCCTGGTTTGTTGAGGATTACCATCAATATGACACCCACCGAGTCCTTCTTTCCCCTAGAAGGCTTTCAAGAAAGAGCCCATTAAGGGAGCAAAATCCCTTGTCTTCCCAACTAGTCAACACCTAGTGTTTGCTTGCATTAAGTTATCCCCTCATGACCTGGACCAGAGTTCACCCTTGCAGCCTCACCTTGGGTGGCTTTGTACCCTGTTCCCTGTGTGCCAGCATCATTGAAAGCATTGATGGCTCTGCGTCTTCTACTCACACTCCTCCATCCTCTGAAACAGTGGCTGAAAGGCTCTTGAATGTGCTCCTGGACTTCTGTAATTAGAAGGAATCCCACACCCCTGCTTCCCGTGTGTTGATGTGTTAGGACGTCCATGTGCCATTTTCAGTCAGCTTTTTGCTATGGTTTACAATATTAATTCACATAGCACTAGTGACTGTCGGTTGTGTTTTCAGGCCATCTTAGTTGGACTGTGGTTTTGTATCGTTGCTGCTGTGAGGATATTAGGAAGACAGGGTCTTACTGTAGGCCCGGCTCACCTGTAACTTAATCTATAAATTCTGCATTAAATTTACAGTGATCCTACCTCCTCAGCCTACCAGGATTAAGCCTGCTAGGATTTAAGGCATGCACCACCACTCTGGGTCCCAGATTGTCTTTTTAAAACATACCCAGAACTATCCTTTACAGAATGTTGGTTCAATTCATGAGTGTTCTCTTTGTCTGTATCCTGACATTTCTACATGCCCCATCCTTTCCTATAGATACTTAATAAAGAGCACGGGACCAACCCACTACAGGAAAAAGCCTCTTTGCAGGTCAGAGAAGGTACTTCATGTTGCTTGTCACCCAGCGATGGTCAAAAATGTTTCAATATAATGTTCGAAAGGATTTATTTTTCTCAAGTCTTTAGAATTTTACTTTTAGGGGTTATACATTTAAGCTAGACTTTTAGAGATCTTAACTGGATGACTCTTTAAAATTCTTGCCAATGTGAATATGCTAAAATGCTACACCATAAGACATACTATTTTATTTATACCAGAAAAATGATTTTAGAACAAAACATCTTTGTAAACACAGATCAAGAATTTCTTGTGGGATTCCTACTAGACGGAGCTATTCTTGTCTTGGGAAGAGTATGTGTGATGCCTCCACTTTTTGTGTTACTTGTTAGGAAGCTCAGCCTCTTATTTTAAACTTCCCTTTTTAATAAAAAGACTCTACTACTGATATGTACTTATCTTACTACTAAGTTAAGTTACTAAGTTACTAAGTTACATGTTAAGCCGCAACTCCACTCTGACATTTTATTTTTTTCACTTTAATTTCTACTCTCTACCTATCATGTATGTATGAATGTATGTATGTATGTATGTATCATCATCTTCTATCATCTGTCAATTATGTTTATCTATATACTATTATTTAGCTACCTTGCTAGCTAGCTATCACTATACTATATATCTGTCTATTTGATATCCATTCAGTCTTACTTATCAAACATGACAATATAAATGTCTTGAGAATGAGTATTTCAGTGACTTCTATTTCACAGTACCTAGAATGACATATAGAAGGTACTCCAGGCTTTCTTGATAGAACTCAAAGTATTTCAAAGCACTTAAAATCCCCTAGCTCAAAAAGGGGCTTTACCTCAGATTACAAAATCACTTCCAAGAGTCCTAACAGAATTTTGAGCAAAGCTGATCACAATAATATGGCAGTCGTTATTATTGTTCTTCATTTATTCTGAGTTATGTTTCACATAACCTTTGTGTAACAAGAGAGAGGATAGGGGCTGGAGAGATTGCTCAACGGTTAAGGCACTTGTTTGCAAAGTCTAATGACCTGGGTTCAGTTCCCCAGTGCCCACATAAAGCCAGATTCACTAAGTAGTGCACATATCTGGAGTTTGTTTGCAGTGGCTAGAAACCGTGGCGTGTCCATTCTCTCACTCTCTCACTCCTCCTTTCTCCTTTGAAATAAATAAATAAAATTTTAAAAAAAGATAAATTGAGTAAGGGTATATTTCTCTACTCTAATCCTACACAAGGATTGATCAGAAAAAGGAATGTTTCTTCTCAGGCATGTAGTGATATCTGAGCACCAATGTATCAGCTAACTCTTCCAGATAGCAGTCACAAAAAAGGCACCAAAATCTCTCTCACCTCCACAGGAGAAAGGTTAGTGCTTGGGTTATATACAAGAAGCAGGTCAAGGATCACAGATTGCTGGTCTCTGCTATATGTCAGAGCAAAACAACTGAAATATACTGAGAAGGTCAAGAGTATTAGAGGCTGAAGAGACAGCCATTTGTGTGCATGAATGTTCATAAGATCTGAAGGAACCTGACCACAAAAAATGTCAGCCTTCTGACCTGATCACATATGGCTCAATACAGAGGTGACACCAAGGTACTCCTGCTGAGGTGTTCAAAGCAGGGATTCCTGAACAATGAGACACAACATACACCGAGGCCAAGGTCCTAACAAGAAGCAAATTCATGAAGAAGTCTTTTGTTAAAGAAACTACACAGTCTTTGAAAATGGAGTAATTCCACATTCTAAGATCATTTCCTTCTATTATTCTACATAGTAAAACTTTCTATGTCTTATTTGACTTTACTCAAATGGTTTTTAAATGATGATATATGGTTGCTAAGGTACTTATACTTTAAAATGCATTTGATAAGATTTCTGTGACAGTCACAATTACTGAACCATTAAAAGTAAATACAACTATAACACAGGGAAAGAAGTCCATGAAAATGTTGATTTAAGATAAGCAAAAACAAAAAACAAACAAAAAACCCCGAAAAACAAAACCTAACTCCCAATAGATATTTCTAAAGACACATAAAAAATGTAATTTCTTTATTATCCTCAGCAGACATTCCTATCTATCAGTATTCTTTAAGTAAAGTAGTCCATCACTGAGGCTGCTTCCAGCAGCAGGGATGTCTTGTGTTCATACAAGAACCAACCATCACTTGCAATAAACTGTATAACACTCAAACATCTTTTTCCTTCTGGGATATGCAAATACCCCTATAGGTAAATAGAATGCTGTATCTTCCGATTCATCTAATATCTTCTCTAGTCATTAAACATCATTAAATTGGAATCTCATGGGTGAGTAAATGAAAAACTGGGTGAAATCTTCGTAGTTCTATACTTCTATAATAATAGCAAGTATTGTAGTCAGTCACACACCACTGGGATGAGTCTCCAAACCAGGCACAGTTATGGGAGGAAAGGATTTGTTGAAGCTACAGATCCAGGGGAAGTTCCATAATGGTGAAAGAGGCTGACCCCCATTCACAGCACCAAGCAGAGAGAGAGAGAGAGAGAGAGAGAGAGAGAGAGAGAGAGAGAGAGAGACCCATCAACAGTACCACCAAACAGCAAAACAGGCAGGGTTTGAGGGGAGAAAAATTTCCTTCCCCTTTATATAGCCTTAGGGTACAGGTTTTGCAACCCTATCCCAGATTTAATGGCTTCCTGAGTCTCTGGAATTTCCTTCCTGCACTGCCCTCTCAGGAAGGGATATTCATTTCTAGGTCCCCTGAGCTTCCTTACATTCTGCCCCCTACTGAGAGGTTCCTTTCCTGTAAATATTCTCAGAGACCCACCCAAGATAATTAAAAAGAACAAGTCGACAACAAAACCTAACCATCACAGCAAGTATGCATATATTTGTCAATTATAAAAATAAAAGGACCACAGAAGATTTGGCCAATAGTTAAACCACAACCACCACAGAAACTCAGCATTCTCAAAACCATGTGTTTTATGAGTCCTCCTTCTATCTTTTCCATGTCATCAAGATGTAAAATGTCTCTGAGTGTGTTTGCTGAGTTTACATTTTATCATGTGGAGCATGTCAGAGCACTGTTGAAGTAATAAAATGCTGTATCTAATGGACTTATCATAATTTAACCAACTTTGCTCATGTTGCTTCCAAGTTCATACAGTAATTGCTATTTGATTATTATACTATGGTATTGTGAAATTTCTTTGTTCAGTACTTGAGTCAGATTCTAAGATCTTTTGCATCTTTAGCAAATACTTTACCCTTGAGCTACATTCTTGGTCCTTGATAATTTGAATTTATAAATGTATGATTGTCATCTATTTATTGTAGATGATTTATTCAGAATTAATTCAAAGACTTTAGATTATTGTATTTCTTTTAAACTCATTTCTAATGTCATTGATATTTGAAAAATTACTAGTTTCTATTCAATTCTTGAAATTATCTTATAATATGTAATTTCATATGCATGATTAAATATATATTGTATATAAATTATATTTAATATGTTTAAATGACAAAATGGGACATTTGTTTTCCTTTAAATGTTTTCTAAACAAATGAGCTTGAAATTTGTTTCTATGTTTTTACTGGTTGATTTTTTTTGTTTTGTGAACTAATATATAATTAATGTGATTTGTTTCCTTAAAAAAATATTCTTATCAATGGGTGTGGTAGCTCAGGGCTTTAATCTCGGCACATGAGGGACTCAGGTACAAGAATCACTATGAATTCAAGACCAGCCTGGGCTAGAGTGAGTTCTAGGTCAGCCTGGGGTAAAGTGAGACCCTGTTTCAAAAATACTTAATTTTTTAAACTTATCCTTTTCTAAAATAAAATCAATAATGTGCCAAATTCATTACACTTCCCCTAAATATATTGTTAACTTATCCAAATTTGGGTTACATACTATATACTTAGATTTTTCATTTATACAGATAAATCTTTGATAATTTTATTTTTTAACCTTGCTTTCCAATACTAAAAATATATAATGAATTCATTTTCTTATGCTGTATCTGAGTTTATATCTAACTTATGAGAGAAACCCATTTATTGGTGTCCCTTTATTTTTTCATATGAAACTTGATCATTTATAGAAGTTTGAGAAGTATTTATTTTTATTTTTTCTACATGTTCTTTGGTTTGTTTTATATCTATTTAATCCTTTTGAAACACACAAAATTTTTCCTCTACAATTGCTATCTACTATCGTACAGAACTTTTTAATTAACATTTTCTTATCCAGCATTGAATGACAATTTGTATGGCATCTAGTGAATTATCATCCACATGAAGTCTGCTTTTTATTGAAACATATATTCTAATATATGTAATAGGCTAAGTGAGGAGAGTAACATCCCACTGATAACAATTTCTTTATCTTTTATGTAAGGAGCATAGCCAACCTGGGTTGAACAGCTCTGGGCTGATGATAAAATTTCACAGAACTGAGAAGAATATCATCTTCAACATTTAAATTATCATTTCCCTTCTAAAATGAAAACACCCTTGTCTTACTAAACTTGAAAATAAAAATTTGTTTTCCTTTGATAAATGATCTGTTTAAAATAAAGACAAGTTTCAGGTTATTGTGCTGAATCATCAGCAGAGACTCTGAAGTTACACTGCCTGTTACCAACCCTCAGGTGGGAAAGTTTGAGACTATAACTAATCCTCTTCGTGTGCCACAGGGCAGGAACAATAGTCATTATCCCTGGGGATCTGAGGACAATAAAATGACTCAGGATTTCAACAATTTTTCCTAGACTGGAAGAGTGGCAAACTCACAGAGGCTTCCTCAAATAAGATGAAAGTAGATGTTCAGCTAGAAGTTCCCACTCTGACAGGAGTTCCTGGTGTGGGGGATGTTGTTTCCTGTCAGTGGTCTCAAGTCTAATCAGGAAATAAGTTAATTTTGCCTTTGACAATGTATTTCTTTTCAGCTGAGCTGAGGTAGTAACAGGATCCCAATACCAGGAATTTAAATAAAATGAAGGTCTGATAAACATAACTTACCAAAGGTGAGCAGTAACTAGTAGTTACTTTCCAGACATATCTTAAGTATACATGTCGTGTTTAAAAAGTGTTTTAGCTGGAGTTAGTAATTTTTAAAAATCTACTGGAACAGTGGCTTAAATCACTATTTTTTCATGTTGCTTTAAGCAGTAAATTTGGTTACCATAAAACAATGCTCATAGAATTTATTAGATTACTTTCACTAAAATATACTTCTATTGGATGGGTTTATCTCAACTTTGATTCCGTTGTTTTAAATATTTTTATTTATTTGAAAAAGAGATAGAGAAAGAGCCTTTTGCTGCTGCAAATGAACTCCAGATGCATGTGCCATTTTGTGCATCTGGCTTTATGTGTATACTAGGCTGGCAGACTTTTTAAGCAAGTGCCTTTAGCCACTGAGTCCTCTCCCCAGCTGTGGTTCAGGTTTATGTTTTGGAAGACATTTTTGTATCCTTCACAAAAACCTCAGTTTTAGGCACTCTACATTATATTAGTATGTAAGGATCTGTATAGCAAAATTTTCCCACTATGTTGTGCTAGCAGTAAAGTCTTATCTCTTAAGAAGAACTCTTTTAGTCTGTCCACAAGGTCTGGGCTGTGAAGTTCATAGGTTCTTTGGTTGCTTGGCTACCAGTAAGTTTAGAATTATACTTGGTGTCCTATTTCAGTAACATATAGCTAATCTTTGGTTCCTGTGCAAATGATTTTAAATGACTCCTGATATCAGTCTTAAATCTTAAAAATAGTGTTGCCTTAAATATTTGACTTCTATAACCTACTTTAAATGCATGCAGGCACACAAATAAATTAGTTACCATCTGTGTTCCTTATTTGACCCTTCATGAATAGTAATTCTTCAATATAATGCTAATCCTTATAAAATTGATTTCATGGTTCTATGGCAGGGCAAGATCTCTTGTTTAGTAACTGATGCCCTTCGTGCATTTATACTCAATAGTTAATTTGTTTCAAGAACACCTATCTTTCAAAAGATGATGCTGGGCTGGAGAGATAGCTAAGTGGTTAAGGTGCTTGCCTGCAAAGCCTAATGACAGGGTTCAATTCCCAGTACCCACATAAACTAGTTACACAAAGCGGTTTATGCATCCTCAAGTTCATTTGAATGGCTAGAGGCCCTGGCATGTGCATTCTTTCTCTCTATTTCTCTCTCTTTGTCTGTCTCTTTGTGTGTTTACATCTCTCTGCTTTCAAATAAGTAAATAAAACATTTAGAAATAAATAACAGATGATACAGAGAGGATTTTTAATGACAGACTTCTATAAAAATAATTTGCTAATAGAGAAACATGGGACTTGAAAAGTCTTTCTTCTGTTTTCACATTCCTCCACAGATAAACAATGGCTATTTTCTACATAAGAGAAAACAGATCCAAGATTACCATCCATTAAATCCAAGGGACTCTGTCAAAGTCCATCTTCCTCATTTCATACAGGATGCTGAAGCCCAGAGAATTTATAACACTTGTATGAGTTACATGCTGAGTCATTATAAAGTTATGACTCGAAATTGTGTACAAGAAGTTGTCTGCTACCAAACCATTTATTCACGTTCTACTTCCACAAAGTAGGAAGGACTTGCATAATCTCCAAGATTTGAAGTCCAGCAGGATCCTGAATCAGAATGTCCATTTACAAAATTCAAGTGCTAGGAAGCATGACACCAGTTAAATCCTGAGTTCTCACTATGCTCTGCCTTGGGCTAAAGGTACTTCTTAGTTCATATAATCTTCACAATTACCCTTCCAAGTGAGTACCATCATGACTCCCATATAAGAAAAAATGAGGGACAGGCTCCATTCTTTGCACCAGGAATCAGTTGAGGTATGCCTCACAAAACTCTTATGCATGTAAACACTCATTTCCTTCTGTATATGTAATAAAGTTTGTTAATAATTTTGAAAAACTGTCATGAGGACTAACCTGCCATGGACTGACCATACTAGTATCTCTCTGATGGAAGCCTCAAACTTTCCCTGAGTATATTTCTCCTTAGACACTCTCTTCTATCGTAGCAGAAGTTCATACCGTGCCAGACACCAAGAGAACATCAGGCAATTGGAAAAATCATGGGCTAAGAGTTTGAATTCCTCAAAAAGTCTGTCTTTGGGAATGAAAATGCTACCATACCATGGAAACAGACAGGAATATAATTCTTGATAGGGAAGTTTAAGCCCAAAGCAACTATATCCTGTCTTTATTTATGGTAACCAAAACAATGGCAGGGAGTGACATACTAGGTACTCTTGGACTAGAAATAATAGCTTAAATGGACAATCAACTCTATCTATATCTATATCTATTTATCTATCTGTATATATATGTATATATACATATATATATATATATATATATATATATATATATATGTAGAGAGAGAGAGAGAGAGAGAGAGAGAGAGAGAGTAATACAAGCCTCCCATCTAAGCACTAATCAGGCCCAACCCCGCTGAGCTTCTGAGATCCGATGAAATCAGGCACATTCCAGGTGGCATGACCACAGATACAGTAAGATAAATCTGAGAAACTTGCAGCTAAAAAATCTCTCTATTCTAGCCGGGTGTGGTGGTGCACGCTTTTAATCCCAGCACTCGGGAGGCAGAGGTAGGAGGATCGCCATGAGTTCAAGGTCACCCTGAGACTACATAGTGAATTCCAGGTCAGCCTGGGCTAGAGCGAGACCCTACCTCGAAAAACCAAAAAAAAAAAAAAAATCTCTCTATCCTATGAAAATTGTTGTTGCAGTAAGCTTTCTCATTGTTGGCAGAAAGAAACTGACCAAAAACAGCTTGTGGAGGAAAAGGTTAATTTTGGCTTACAGACTTGAGGGGAAACTCCATGATAGCAGGGAAAATGATGGCATGAGCAAAGGCTGGATGTCACCTCCTAGCCAACATTAGGTGGGTATTAGTAACAGGAGAGTGTGCAAAACACTGGCTAGGGTAAATTGGCTATAATAACCATAAATCTACCCCCAACACTGCTATCAGCTTGGGTCAAGCATTCAGAATATATGTTTATGGGGGGATAACTGAATCAAACCACCACATTCTGCCCTGGCCTTCCATAAACTGATAACCATACATGGTGTAAAATGCAATGCATTCAGTCCAACTTTAAAAATCCCCACAGTTTTTTTTTAATCTCAATGATGTTCAAACATCCCCATAATTCATGATCTTTCACTGAGCTGTAATACCAAAAAAAAAAAAATAATGGCACAGAATATTCACACTGCAAAAGATGTCACTGGGCATAGATAGCAAAGACATATTGAACCAATACAAGACTTAAAACAAACAAGGTAAATATCAAACCCTAACTCCAAGTACCATAATTCTAACCAGTAACCTGTCTCTAGTTCCAGAAAACTTTATCCAGTGCTAACAGCTTTTCTTGGTAGCCATCCCATAATCCTGGCATCTCCATTGGGTCTCCACTGCAACCCATGATTCATCCTCATCGCTACACTGGAATTACACATGGGTAATCCAACAGGCCTGTTTCACACTGCCCATGGCCATTTCCAAAAAGACAAAACCATATTGAAAATTCAATTACCCTCTCTTCTTGCATTTGTTCTATTTTATAATACCAGGTGTTATTACCAACTTATTAACCCATGGGGGAGATAAATCCAACTTTGAAGAGCAGGACCCTCCTTCAGCATTCAGCCCCTTCAAAAGATTCTGCATTCTTCCTACTGTCCCAGCGCAGATCAGTTGGCCCAGTCTCAATGGCTATAATTTCTCAAACAAATGCACCTCAATGGGCCACACTTTTGGCACAAAAGATTTCATTTCTTTCTGTGCCATCTCCATCTGTTCACACCAGTCCATTGTTATATAATGCAACCCTGAACAAGTTCTCAGGACACAAGAAGGCAACATGTAGCAAACCTCTCACATAAACTGCTTCTAGACTAGTCCCAACATAGTTCTTTCTCACCCCTGTAAGCCAAACCTCACAGTCCATAGTTCTGTTTGCATTCTGGTCTTTCAACTCTGAGCAGAATGGTCTAGCATGCTATACTTATAGAACTGCAAGGCATCTCTTGGCCAAGGTTTCAAATCCTTCCACATTCATCTTGAATTCCAAAAATTTAAAGCCTCAGAATCAGGGTTCTAGCATCAACAATCAATCCCACTCACTGGTACCAATTTAACTGTTGTAGTTCAGCTTTCTCCTTGCTGGGAAAAAGAATCAACCAAAATCAGCTGATGAGAGACAAGGGTTCATTCATTTTGGTTTATAGACTCAAGGGGAAGTTGCATTATGGCAAGGAAAATGATGGTATGAGCAGAGGCTGGAAATCACCTCCTGGCTAACATCAGATGGAAAACAGCAACAGGAGAGTATGCCAAACACTGGCAAGGGGAAGCTGGCTATAACACCCATAAGCTCACCCACAATGCATCTCCAACAAGATTCCAATTCCAAAATTGCCATCAGCTGGGGACCACTCACTCTGAATACATACATTTATGGGGGACACCTGAATAAAACTACTAAAATCATGTTTGTTAAATATGGTTATCTATTATTATTTTTGTTGTAAATTTTTGTGATGCTGGTTGGAGAATTCGGGGCCTCTTGTACACCAGAAAGCCCTCTACCATTAAGCAACTCACCTAGTCTTTTCAGTTTTTATTGGAACTGTTAATTTTTCTGATTGTGCCTAAGAAATGACATGACAAATATCAAGTAATTTCATTTGATCCAGGTTTCTTTTTTCAGAAGCATGTATTGTGTTGTTGTCTAGTACTCATAAATCTTTAATAGCTGTGGCATGGTGGGTCTTTCCTGAGGGCTAAGAACAGTGTATTCCCAGAGCTTATCATGCTGGCCTCTGGCCTCAGAGATACATATACTAGCTAATACCATGCCACAAAACCTCACAATGCTTTTGACATATTCAGTCATCTGCCTTTCAGAGACTGAAAATATTAGTATTATTTTGGTGTGGTGGTTTATATGGATTTTAAATTAGAGTACAATGACCAGTATTGTATGTATGTATGTCTCTGTACAATGACCAGACTTTAGGTAATAATGAAAATCTTCCAGATCTATCATTTCTTTTAAAGTTTGACTATTTAAACACTATGTAGCATTAAACTCCAGACAGGAGAATGGGTTTTAATTACTCAAATTCTAAATAAAATAATTTCTTCTTAGGTCTTTTCATAATGGTATTAACAGGAAAGACCAATTTCTCTCATTGTGTCTCTCTGAAGACATTCGGCCAGCTCTATATCTCTATCAGTTCTATATCACAATGTGCTCTTGGCATAATTACTTTAATATTACTAGTTTGAGAACAGTATCTTTATTTTATCTTTGTCACCAAATGTGATATTTTGAGCACTCAAGGTATGCTGCAAGCAGGGATAAACTGATTTATATTGACTATGGTAACAAAGCATGTAGGATCATCTACCTCTTACAAATAATCTTTTTGAAAATGCAGACTTTATCTTGGGAACATTTTGAAGTATTCTACACAGTGTTTTCAAAGGGCTGACAAGGAATAGACCTGGTAATGCTGCTTTCACATCCAGTGCTTGTAAGGAGAGTGGTTTGGGTGGGTACATGCTTAATCAATGGGGAGGCCAAACTTGGTACTAGGAAGATATCTCAGTGGGTAAAGTGGCACACAAGCATGACAACTTTAGTTCTTTAAATGGTGGCTTATGCCTATAATCCCTGCACTGTGGAAGTGGAGACATGGGCTAGTCTAGTCTAGAGAATCAGTTAGCTCTAGGCTCAGCGAGAGGTTCAGTCTCAAAGTATAAGGTGGAGAGTGATTGAGGAACACCACTGAGGTTGGTTGACTTCTGGTCTCCACATACATGCAATAACACATGCCCTCACTTGCACACATAGTGTGCCCACTCACATATGCATGCACACACATACATACCAGACACATAGACATACAATAAAAGGAAGGCAAAATTTACTTCTATGTCACAGAGAGGCTGATCTCCACCAGATAAATATCCTTGATGCAACATTTCTCATCATCCATAGAGTTTTTAAAGGTTCTATTTCAGTGTCCAGCCATTGCTCTCCAGTCCAGATAAAAGATGTGATCCCGATGTCTGGCTATGCACAGGTGCAGTCTGGATGTTGAAGCTAACCTCTCTGGAAGGTGCTGGATGCACTACACCTGGCCCTGTGGAAGCCTGTTCCTCCATGTGGCATGTGCAAACCAGGACAGATGGTGGGGTCAGTAATAAGGAACTTGTTTGTTGTTGCCGATTGAAGGCCGTTTCTCCTGCCAGCGTGACTCCACAGATTTATCCTGGCATTGGTGACCAAGGGGAGACAAACACCGTTGTTCAACAAGCATTCTGAAAGATAGCATATGGCCAGAAAGAAACCTCCAGAGGATACCAGGGATGTGTTGTGTTGTGCTACACAGTGGCAGTATTGCTCCTAAGCAGTAGGGGGCACAGTGAGTTCATCCGGTTAGAAATATAAATAGAAATAACGAAAGCAGCAGGAATTATCATCTGGTGGGCTGGTGAGCTGGAGAGCAATTGGGTTGTGTGCAGCTTCTAAGATTATTTGATTAATAAACTGAGTTAGTTTCCTTTCTTTGGCATTTTACTTCCAGAAAATATTCATACAGGCTGACTTCTGGGTTGACAAAGTGTTGAGAAATTTTCTTGATTTAATGTGTGTGCATATATATATATATATATATGAAATAATAAGAGAGAAGTATTAATGGTGCTAGGCTAGAGGCTTAGTTAATTGGTAGTCTCTGGAGGAGTCACTCAAGTTGGTGTCTGCTAATTAAGCAGTGTGTTTTCCAGGGATTTAAAGAACCAAGAACTCTTTTGACTGCTTCTGGGTTTATGTGCTGTTGCAGCAACAAGCTTTCACTGATTTTTGCCGCACATCTGACATGGTTAGATGTACTCTACTCTCAGAATAAAGGGTGTGGATAGTAACTATTAATAATAAAATAAGACGCAAAGGTAATCTCATGTTAATTGCTCAGAGATTCTGTAATTATGTCATTGAGTTTAGTCCTCTTACAAAATGAGAATAATATTGAGAATTGCATATTTCTTCTTAAGCTTTTCAGGCTCGCAAATCTTATCCACAATGCAGATTCCTGAGATAGCTGGGGATTAGGGAAGCTGGGATTCTGTGGATCCAAATCTGATCTATGGCCAGGTCAAGTTCTTCAGTGATGAACAGGTCAAGGTTTTGTAGATCTCTTCTGGCTTATTTCTGATGCTGAAGCTTCCTTCATTTTGTCTAGATTAAGCAAATGTGTATTTCTAGAAAAATGCAGTCTCCTGAGAAATAAGTCATAAAATTTAAAAACAACGTAATATATTCTCAAAATGGCTTTCCCTAAGCTAAATCTTTTAAAGAAAGACGAAGCTATTATAAATTAAGCTAATGATATCATTTCCAGATATACAACAGAACAATGAAATAGTACCAAACCTAAATGTTGGATTTCATTCATGGATAATTTAAGGCTCATGCTTGTAGCATTTAATAATTTCTCTCTTAATTTTTGGGTTTTAACGCAGTGTCATTGCATCTTTTAATGCAGTTTTTACATTACCATGTATCTATAGCCTAAAAAGAATTTACTAAGAGAGGAAGCAAAGTTGAAAAATAAACGAACAATATTGTAGCATGACATTGGATGTTTCTTATCCTCAGATGAGGCTGCAAGGATGACAGACAGGTTGTCCAATCTCCCTCTTTGTAAGGGGGATTAGTCAGGACATGGAAGATGTGATCTAGACTTGCTCTTGAAGCCTTGCTCTGTGGACAGGAAGAGAAACGCTGTAGAGATTTACTCAGCCTACAAAAGGCAGCTGCAGTCTCTCTGTGCTCTCTGGCAGAATCTTCATTCTCCGTATCTCAGCTGACCCCAATACAAGGCTGATGGCTTTCATATATTTACAGCTGGATAGAGGGGACCGAGAATGCCTTTAGCAGAGTTGTGCACTCTGATCAGAGCAGCCGCAACAAGCTGGACATCTCCTTAGTCTATGGTTGAGAGACAGTGGAAAGTAAAGGCACAGAAACTGCTGACAAAAGTCTAGAATGGTCTACATGGTTGAGAATGACTGTTGGGTTCTCTGGTGGGAGGGTCGGGACAGAAATTTCAGTATGGCATGGCCGGACAGCTCACTGTGGGGCGGCCATGGAAAGTAGATGCAGTAAAGTTACCTAAAGTCCTATGAAGAAAGGAATCCTGGTAGAGAGTGGCTTGAGGTGGAAATTGCTAGAGAATTGGACTTTGTATGAAAAACCAGAAGAGAAAATCACCCAGACTAGAGAATGAAACAGAAATCCTTAATGATTTTACAAAAATATTACTTAAGAGAAAAGAGCAGGCACTTTTCCATCTCCACTACCTGAGCTGACATTGATCCTAAGCACAGACCCTCGGGCAAGCATCCATTAGCCTCAATGTCTCCTCCCTTCCAGGTCCACCGAGCAATCAAAGCATCATCAAGAAGAAAGAGATGGGAAAATCACAGAAACTCTCAACACACACACTCTTTTCTCTAGTGATGCTATGTGACTTTGTGCCAATGAAAAGAGAATCTAAATAGAAGAATAGCCACAGTCTCAAGATTGGATTCTTCATTATCTCAAAGACTCCGATGCTTGAAAAAAAAAAAAAAACAGAAAACTAGAGTTCTATGAAAAAGTAAGAAAAAAGTACCTAGTGGGTTTGTGAGAGAATTGAGATTTCTGGCTTGTTCCTCAAGTATAGTTCATTCACTAAATTGAACAAAAATCATGTCTCTCCATGGTTCTGAGGATGTGGCTCAGTTGTCTAGCGTGCACACATCCCTGGGTTCAATCCCCAGCACTGCATCAACTGGGTATGATGGCTCCCTCCTGTCTTCTCTACCCCCAGGAGGTAGAAGCAGGAGGATCAGGAGTTCAGTTTTTAAGATCTAGAGCCAAATTTACATGTGAACAAACTGTGAGTTCTGTATCTAACGGGTTTGCAAACTTTGGAAAGAGAGAGAGTTCACATCTGAATACTTACTGTACCTGAAAGCCTTGTAATTATAACAAAGGCAGCAAGGGAAGTACCAATGCTGAGGGGTGTTACCACTTTCTGTAAGTTTACTGCTTGTATGTGGTTTCACAGTCCCTGGAATCATTGCGGGGTCTTGATAAATTCAAGTCAGACCCAACTGGAAAGCTTGAGGGACAAATCTAGGGCTTGGAGGTCACCATCCTTCTTATGCCTTGTCTTGCTTCCCTTCTATGGTATCTCCTTGCCCCTCCACCCACAATGACAATTTACTACTCTTTGGGGGTTTGCGCTGGCTTCCTTATGCCTGGAACTCTCTTCTTACACATGGTCACAGGACTTATTTTTCCATCACATCTTTGTTATATAGTTTTGTACCCCTTAAATTACAATCTGTATGTGAACTTCTAGGCTCCTGAAATCCCTGCTCTCTCTCCTTTTATATCATCCCTATGGCCTAACATGCTACTATTTATTATGTTCATTATTAATTCTATATCTTTTAATTAAATAAAAGCTCCATGAGGGTATATTCACTTTCTTTGCGCCCCCCCCCCACTGGTATATCTGAAATACCCAGAGTAATGCCTGATAGAACTACATAGAGGTTGAGAAGTTCTTAGAAATCCAAAATTTGAAATGTTTCAATATCCAAAATGCTTTGAGTACTGACATGATGTCACAAAGATATAATTAGAAACCATGAAACTGTCTCATGAAGAAAATTATTTTGAATGAATATATATATACATAACCAGAAAGAATATGGCTGAGTGATATTAACCTAGTATGAATGATGTTCAATACATATGTACACATACCA
>PVHP010013060.1:0-41650 GCA_004024765.1 Zapus hudsonius | reverse complement strand
AATTCTGGAGTGGGGTTGGAATGCTGGAGTGGGGTTGGAATGCTGGTGTGGGGTTGGAATGCTGGAGTGGGGCTGGAATACTAGAGTGGGGTTGGAATGCTGGAGTGGGGTTGGAATGCTGGAGTGGTTGCTGAAGGAGATGATGTATATGCAACAGCTTTACCTGGAATGTAGAGAAAAAGTAAGAAGGACCAAGAGTCAGCACTGAACTGTCAAAGGCAATGGGCGGTGGTCTTAACCTCAATAGCAGAGCAATGTTCATAATGGCATGATTCATGTAGACCTCTGATACTGACTGATTAATCACAGTGTTTCCAGATGTGAAATAGACGGGAAGCCTGCCAAGTACATGCTTGATGTGCACACCATGTAGAAAACTTCCACAACAAAAGACTACTACTTTGTAATGACCTCTTAGCTAATTTCCAGACTTGAGCCAATTTATGGTCCCAGAAGCCCTGGAATGAAGGGGAGGCCATGTCCTTTTGAGGAAGGATCCTCCTACAATTCACAAAAGTTTTCAGATTAATCTTTCTCCCATCCTTCCCTAAAGGGACTCAGTTTAGTAGGGTGACTGGCCATTGAAGAAATGGAAATAATTAGAACTTTCAGGGGTACTAGACAAGGCCTCTGAATTGACATTGATTCCAGGAAACCTCAATCAGTTTTACGGTCCTCCAATTAAAGTAGGTGTTTATGGAGTTCAGGTTATCAATGGAGTTTTAGCCAAAATCTGACTCACTGTGCGTCCAATGGGTCCTCAAACTCATCCTCTGGTTATCCCCCCAGTTACCAGAATGCATAATTGCGATATATACTTAGAAAGTGGCAGAATTCCCAAACAGGTACCCTGACCTGAGAAGTGAGGTCTGTCACGGTTATGAAGGCCAAAGGGAAGACAGGAGAGCTGTCTCTACCTGGGAAAACCATGAACCCAAAACAATAACTTATCACTGGGGATTACAAAGATCAGTACCAACATAAAGGACTCACAATATTCTGGGTGGTGGTTCCCATCATATCTCCCTTTCTCTCTCCTCATTGACCTGTTCAGAAGACAGGCGGATCTTGGAGAATGACAGTTGATTGTCGGAAGCTTGGTCATAATTCATATTCATCCTATCAGTTGTGTTCCTCTGGAAAACCCTGACCACAGCTCAAGGATGAGGACGTGATTGGATTCTGCTTGTAGACTACATCCTGTGAACAGGAGATGCATAGCAACACTTCCAGCCCTGCTTCTGTGTAAACAGTCTGCAGCTGTAGCTGTGTTTAAGTTTCATGCATAAATGCACTTTGCCAATGGCATTATCTACCAGATTAAAAAGGAACTACGTTTCATGTGGACAGGAGCCAAAATCACTTTACAACTCTCTGTCTTATTTACCTTCAAGATCTTGCCGGCTTGGGGTGTTTTCCTTACTACTGTGCACAAACAGTTCACATTTCTAATCCTGCACAAATTGTCCTATTCATAGGGAAATCACTTTCTCTGGCTTGCTTCCAAGATAAGTTAAATATGTTGGTGCCTTTCAAAAACTTCCAAAGAGATCTCTCAGGCCTCTGGAATGTTGAGCATCGATTCTTTTTTTTTTTTTTAAATCACCAATTTTTATGACTATTGTCACAATGTGTTTTCACAGAAACGTTATTTCTAACCAAATTTCAAACCTTGAGAAAACTCTCTGTTCCTCTGTGATGAACAGAGCTTCTGAGAGAGCACTATTAGAATCACACCACAACAGCTACTTCCTGGGGTTGATAAAGCTGTAGTGAGCTTCCAAATGAATTCCTCCAAACCACTGGTGCACCCATGGTTTCCTGTTCCCTTTCCTGTCTTGTCTCTATCATATGACTGACTCCTTCATGGGAGTCTGAATAATATCTATGAAACGCACAGTGATACCCAAGGAATATTTTTGGAATGGGTAAGAGGAGAGACAGAGTCCATGTGTTCAGATGTCCCGGGCAGAGCATGGGGCTGCTGAGATGCAGATGCAGGGTGAACACACACAGCAAGCCTTCTCACCACACACACTCACCGATTGCACACTGCAGCTAAAATAACTGGCACTCTGGGCATTTAAAGAAACAGCTAAGAGAACCAAACAGGAAGTCTTCATAGACATCTTGTCATCCTTCCCAGACAACTCCAGCACTGATTGGACTACACATAGACCCAGGAGAGTGAGGCCTTAGTCAGCAGGATCGTGATGACCAGCCATCCCAACAGCACAGCTAACAATAGGAGTCAGGGAAGAATATATAGTTCCTCCTCCCAGAGACATGGCTCCTGGATGTCTACCATGTGGTATTTTGAGACTACACAGTTTCTACTGGATGGTTCTCTAGACAACACTGACTATCCCAGCTAAGAGTAAGTGCACTTCATTAGACCTGATTTAAAAAAGAAAGAAAAAAAATCCCAGCTCAGTTCATCCTGTCAAGGGCTACTGCTCTAAAGTGACCATTCTAGAATATTCTGCAACTAGCCTGCAGCACCGAAGGCAGAGCACAACCTGCCAAAACAAACATTCAGAAACATAAGTAATGAGGCTGCGGAGAGAAAGCTCACATTTAAGTGTTTCCTACAGAACAGGCTCATAAGGCATTTATATGTCTACCATAAAACTGACCGTGTTTCCAGTAACCCAGATTCATCCTCTCTTTGCTGTTTACCTTTTACTCCACGAGTACAATGATATTCTGTATTTTATTGCTTGTGAACATCTCCAAGTAGAACGTGTATGAGAGCCCACATAAGTGCAGGGAAACTTAAAGAGGCCTTTTCAAAAACCCTCCCCAAGTGCACGGGTCATATAAGTGACATGTAACTAAGGAAGATAAAAGAGAACTCAAAGTAGACCATTATTCCTTGCTTTCTATCCAATTAAATTAAAGCCAACAAATGGCCCAAACCTCTGTGGAATGAGTTACAGATTTTATCTCATACCTATGAAAAATGAGACGATAGGGAAACCTTTGTGTTTCAACTCTTCCACAATAAAATCATATCTTCAAACTAGTTACACCTCATCCCATTTTCTTGCAAAATCCAATCCCCTATCACTTCTTTATTCTGGTACTAATCAATTATCATTTAAGGGCACTGACAACTAGATGCACCCCGTGATTGCTCTTATCATCCTCGCTTCACTGAGAGATACAATACTGCAACTTAGCCGTTTAAAAATTATAAAAAGGGGAAAAAAACCTCAAGAATAGTGCTTCATAAAACAGACACCACAAAGGTTCCAACGCAGGAAAAATTAAATCGCCTTTTCTGGAGTATCATAGGTTTTCCCGACATTTTGTCTCACCTGAGGGCAATGGATAGGCTATATTTTAAAAATAATTTTGTAACAAATCTCAGCTGGGTTCTAAACCTAAGAGGTGTAGTTAGGTAGCTAAATATATTCTGCCAATGGAAAAAAAATCACTAAAAAGAAAACAAACGCACATAAAAGACACTAATCCTTTTTGCTTGTTTACGGGAACAGATAATATGTGTGCTAAATTTCATTACAGCCCATCACCCAATGCATCCCCTGTCTATGAAGATTAGAATCCATAGAATGTAAAAAAAATATTTTGCATTGTCATTCTTACCATTGTTTGTACAGTCACTCTAAATGAACTATGTCAAAACACCCCTGATGACATTCACGACTGAAAGCATGATTTAAAGTATCTGTAAGTTAGGCAGTCTGTAACTTTCCAAAAATTCCCCTATGAATCGCTCAAAGTGAGACATTCTACCTCAAACCCCATTCCTCATGGATCAGAGTAGAAATGAAGTCATGCCTTGTTATCTAATAACCTGAGATATGGAACCTCATCTTCGTTGAGCTGATTGAATGCGTGCTTGGGAATATATGCTCAAGGTGCACACAGTGCTTTCTGTATACCCACGATAGAGATGGTTACTTTATCACCTGTGACTCCGCTTAGTTTAGGCTTCTCCTGCAGTGCTCTTTCCGCAGCCAAGCAGACATACTAGGTAGTCAGGAGCCATAGAATGAAGTTCATAGTGCATCTTAGTTCTTGACCATTTTCACTTGCGGAGGAGGAAACTGAGATTCAAGCAGAGACAGGTATGTCTGTCTGCTACAAGCCTAATGGATAACAATGCTGAGTTCTGTGTTTAGAGTATGCCCTGCCCATTAAAACAAAACTACATCTTCTTTATCTTCTGTAGAGTTAGTAGCAAAGAAGCATTCAGGCTGTTGGGTGAGGACAGAGCTTAGAAGAACGCTGGCTCTGTCAGGGAGGAGCTAGAATTTGTTTGGAACCCCCAATTTAGGACTGGCAGAACCCTACTTTCATCTAATGGCCTAAGTCTGTTTTCAATTTCTTACTAAATTCTTTCTTTACCACATAGCTAGCTCAAAATCAAAATCAAATCTCCTTTACTCTGAATTTCCAGTCTTGGGAGACAATTGGCTTTGCTTAGTATAAATTGTATCTGTAGCCAACTGGATTGTGGACTATGCACATAGGACCATTATCTTTGAATGTAAGCTAACCTTTGATCAATGTACTTTATCTATAGGAAGAATACAAAACAATGTAGGTGAAGAAGAGATCAAAACATCAAAGGTAGAGAAGACAGTAAGGATCCGACATCATGTTCAAACATGATCTCACTCAGCGATTTCTCCAAATACACTTCTATTATCCCACCCCTTAATATTCATCGTGAAAGGAGAACTGGTAAAAGCTGTGATGTCATAATTTTTACATGGAAACATAATGGGAAACATATAATAAAAATCTGGAAGTATTTTTTTTTTTTTTTGGTTTTTCGAGGTAGGGTCTCACTGTAGTCCAGGCTGACCTGGAATTCACTGTGTAGTCTCAGGGTGGCCTTGAACTCATGGTGATCCTCCTACCTCTGCCTCCCGAGTGTGTGCGCCACTACGCCCGGCAAAATCTGGAAGTATTGTGATTGCAATCCCAGTGATACAAATGTAATTCTGGGTGTCCACTTCAGCCAGACATTAAACAATCCAGCACTCAGAAGTAAAGTCATCTAACATGTCAAAATCTTCCCTTTGTTTGCTTTAAATAAAAACTGCAATGAGTTATTTCTATAAGAACAGTTTTAAAAAAATCATTACTGAGTGTTTTTATGATGCACAACACAAAGGCTGATGCCCTTCAAGACATGGCTCTCCCTTCCATCCAAAGCGTTTTCTCAGAAGCAAAGGCTTACTTTGACATAGCTTAAAACTACATAAAGTACAGACATGACATTATCTCAATGAAATGTCTTCTAGTGGAGCATAGCAACATGTTTCAGAGAAGTTAGCAAGTGGTGCTGAATTTGAAAGACAAAAATTAGTTATTATACACTGGAAGTTTAGGATGAAGATACATCTATTACTTATCTTTCCTATCTATCAATATGTCTGTTTATTTTATCATCTATTTATCTATCTCCTATCATCTCTATTTATCTATCATCTGTATATACCATCTATATGTCATCTATCATTTCTCTCTATCTATCATCTATCTATATTTATCCTCGTGCATCTAACTTCTATCTAAATCTATTTATCCACCAACCATCTCTCTATAGAAAGGGACAGTCATATTTCTTTTTTAATGTTTTTATTCACTTATTTGTGTGTGCATGCATGCACCAGGGTCATTTGCTCCTAAAATCAAATACCAGATTCATGTGACACCTTTTGCATCTGGATTTATGTTGGTGCTGGGTCATTGGACCAGCAGGCTTTGCAAGCAAGTGCCTTTAACCTGAGTCATCTCTGAAGACCTAGAACATGTTACAAACTGAGGAAATGCATTTTACATTTAAGTGAATTTAAAAAGATAAACATCAATTAAACTAAGAGACAAATGTTTATTGAGATTATATTTGTGGCAAGTACTTGTCCACTAAATAATTCAACATGACATATTGACTAACTTTTAAATATTTATTTATTTACTTCATATATATATATATATATATATATATATATATATATATATAGAGAGAGAGAGAGAGAGAGAGAGAGAGAGAGAGAGAGAAGGCAGAGAGAGTGAGTATGGGTGTGTAAGGGCCTCTTGCCCTTGCATATGAACTCCAGATGCATGAACCAACTTATGTGTATGGCTCTATGTTGGTAACTGGGAATCAAACCTGGGCCTGCAGGCGTTGCAAAGAAGTGTCACTCACAGCTGAGCCATCTCTCCAACCCCTGACTTAACTTCAGAAGATTTGGCAAGGAATAAAGTACCAGTGGAAAGACCACCAGATAGGATTAAAGGTAATTATCATTCTCTGCTATTCTCATCTGTATTTAGGTTTAACTGTGATACACAGTTTTATCAGTCTATTAATTTCTACCTTAGGAAGCTGGTAGCCAAAGCAGTTTGGGTCCAAATACTGTCACTGTCACTTAATAACTGTGAAATTGCTTCAGGTTACCATACATTCCTAGGGTTATAAATAATGAGAATATCTTCACTTAATAGCCTTATTATTAACATTATGTACAGTAATGCCTGTAAAATGCTTAGCATGATTTCTGGCATATGATAAGTGCTCAATAAATTTCCCTTTATTACTATTATCACTAATAACAATGACCTTTGATAGAAAAGTCAAATAGTTTTAATTACTCATTAAATTTCAAATTATTAGATTCTCATGTGTTGCTAGCAATCAAAATATCATAATTGGGGAAAGAAATATAATCCCCAGAAAGAACTGACCAAAAGTACATATGGTAATTAAGTGTCAATTAAGGGTACCTTCCTTAAAACCTATACTTAAAATAAATCTGCAGAATAAATGTAACTTTTAGATTAATCCAATAACTCTGGCATCTTAAATATCCTTAATGATTTCAAGTGAAAGAAACCTACCTCTAAATAAATCTCCCTTGTGAGGAAACTTACTCAACAATGACTCAAGGGGAAATACAACTTTACTTCACACAACAATTAGAATTTTTAATATACTCAAATGAGTGACAATTAGTCTACAAGTCAATGGATCTGACAATTATGAGCAATCTCCTGGGGTGGCAAAAATAAAGATAAGAAAAATGACCTTTAGTTGTCATAATAAGAAACAATACATGCTGGAGAAAACTTAAGCTTTCGGTTCTAATGCATACATGAATTTGAGGGAGAAGAATGCTCAACTGCTATATTGTTAAGTAAAATGAACAAAATGAAAAGAAACATCTACAAATTTATTTTAAAAGATTGTAACAAACAGCACATGATTTTGGCATATTATAAAAACACAAAATAAAACAAACAAAAAAAAAACATGACCTACCCTTCAGGTGGGGTTCACTTTGGTATGTTTGTGATAACATAAGGGACCGCTGCTAGCTGCTAGTCTTTCCTCCCTATTCTTTTTAATTTTTTTTCTTTCAAAGACAGACTATGTGGAGTAATTAGGATGTGGTTCATAATTTAATTGAGCCAAGGTTTACACTCATAACTAAACAATAAAGTTAAACTAATGAGTTTCAATCACAGGACTGTAGCACATAGTTTAATTTACATAGATAATTAAAATCACCACCCTTACTGTCCTTTCTTTGTACTTGAAGCTGTACTAGCAAGACAGCTAGATATTACCAGTACCCCCTTTTTCCATTAAAGGGGGATGGAGGAGAGAAGGAGGGTCTGGGGAGAGCCAGCTCCATGGAATTCACCAACCTCCCTTCAAAGTTGGAAATGCTTTCAGTGAAATGTGTTTGGGCCAGTTGGTTTTAACTTTCAAGTGAAAAATATTCTGATTAAGGGAAGTTGAAAAGCCTGGCTAGTGGCTTGCTTTCATAGAAAGCATATCTTGTGTTTTTACTAGGAGTGTTTTGTGAGGCTTCCTGAGTAAACTGCCTTTGCTTATTTGGATCTGCTGAGTCACAGGGCTCTGCTGGGGGTGGTAATGTCTTATTGCACTAATCACTTGCAAAGTATTATTTAGCTGTCAGAGTCCCAGAGTGGAGTGACAAGTTTTAATTTTAGAGCTGGAAGAAAACTAAAATAAACAGAGAAAGAACCTCCATAGATTTCTTTTAAAAACAAAACAAAACAAAAAATTAGATTCCAGCATCCTTGCTTTGTAAGTGTTATTGCTCAGTAAAGCTCTATACAAATCTATCCACAGCAACCCGGTATTTGTTTGAGTCTTTCTGCTAGCTCTCCCTGAACTCCGCAACAGAGCTCAGCAGCCTGCTGTCTCTTGACAACGTGGAAGGGAAGGTGTTATTGCTTCTGACATTAATGCCACCATTTACATGATGTCACTTGGACCAGACCAGGAAAGTGGTGCCTACATTCATTCCAGTCTGAAGGGCTATGGTGGTGACAGGTGTTTCTGAGAGTTCTGCCTCAATCTATGTCCTAATTTTTATAGAGGTTTAGAAATTAATATAAAAGCTGTATAGCCTACCATAGATGGCACAGATATCTTTGTCAGATTATCTTGTAATTTTAATATTGTATTACATGCACTAAACCTTTGCTAATGACAAAATGCTAGTGATGAATGAGAAATCCTAATTTAATGAAGAATGACACAGAGATCGATTCTATAGCCCACAACCATTGAGACATGCATCCTGAACAATTAAACAAAATCACTTATAATATAGTTTAAGAACAACATTGAATAACTCATTATGGACAATAAATATATATTTAAAATATATTTTTTAAAATTTCTTAATAAGTACTCATCTGAAACAAGGCATATTCAAAACAATTATAATCATTTTACCATGATAAAAGTTGATAGGTGAGTTCTTATTCTTAAGGAAAATATATAGAGATCTATTACAAAACCCCAAAAAAGTTCTTACTATTTATTGTGCAATAAACAATGTGTAATAATAACTAACTAACATTTTACTCTAGAAAATTGTTTAAGTCTGCTGGTTAATTGTGTGAGGGAACAGGGAATATTCACAAACCAATTAATTTAAATTTATTTAATTTAGATGTGTTTAAAAATTAGGACCAAGATGATGGATAATTTGGACCTAGAAACTAATATCTAAAAATATCCTCAAATACTATAGAACAGATATATCATTTGTAACATTTATAAAAGATCTTAAGAAGAACACTCATGCTCTGCTATGAGAAATCAGAATTCAATGAAGGGAAGCTGTTAAACTGATATTTTTAAGGAGTTACCCTTTTTCTCCACACTCGCTTCCTTAATAGTGGGAATGTGCCCTGGGAAATGGAACAGAAGTTAAGCAACCCTTAAGAGTCATTATACCAAATGAATTCTCTGCCTGAAAATGTGACTGGATGGCTGAGTCTTATTTACTAAAAATAGCTTTAAAATAACTTCAGACATCAGCATATTTGTAACAGCAAAATAACCAAAATTATTTTTCTCTTCTGAAAAGTATTGACATGTGGCTTTTATTTATTTATTTGTTGATCCACCCTGCACTGAACACAGTTTCACAAAGTGAGTAGAAGATGAAAATCAGTCCGAAGCCATGCCTGTGTAAGCTCTGCAGAAAAATCACAAAAGATGTTTGCAAATAGGCAAGAAGAGTGAGTGCAATTGCATAAAATCACTTGCACATTTATCATTATTTGAACTAGATAATAGTCAATTCTGTTCTATGTATTCTAACATCTTTTGCTCGGGCGCCCATGTGAAATCTCAGATGCTAACTAAAAACCCAGGATGGAGCAGAGACTATACAACAAGAAACATTTCTTAAGTACGAATGTCATAGAAGACACTCCTAGGTTTCCAGGTTTATCTGCTCTTGTTTACATCTGTCCTCTGGTTAATTCCTATGAATGTTTTTAAGCTTGAATTTATATATTAATTCCTTAAAAAATGCACGTTTTCCAAGCTCTTTAAGATTCTGGTCCTTTTAACTTTTATTTTCCTTCATAGAGCTTGTCAGCACTAGAGACCCCCACATCTCACATGGGTAGGGGATTCAGGTGGGCCTCCTTTGACTCCATGAGGTAAAGCTTGTTTCTTTTGTTTTTCTTTTTTTTAAATTATTATATTTATTTGCAAGCAGAGAGAGAGGAAGGGAGGTAAGAGAGAGAATGGGCACTCCAGGCCCTCCAGTGACTGCAGATGCATGTGCCACTTTGTGCATCTGGCTTATGTGGGTGCTGGGGAATCAAACTTGGTCATTAAGCTTTGCAGACAAGTGCCTAAACCACCAAGCCATCTCCACAGCCCTGTTTCTATATTTTGGGTGTCACATTCCTTTAGTAAATAATTATTTTCTAAATGAACGAATGCATCAAGAGTCAATACCACGCCCATTCATTTTTCAACACCAAATTTCCTCTCTTTTTTTCAATTTTCAGCCATCCCCACTAGCTTTTGTATAACACAGAATATCCCTTTCCCTTGTGTTCACAACTACCCCTTGCTTTCCTAAGGTTTCCCTATCAGGTACTTATTCCTTGCTGTAATGAAATATTTGCCAGGCAGAGGATTAAGGAAAGAAAGGGTTTATTCTGGTTTACAGTTTGGAGGGGATCCTTTCCATTATTTAGGGGAAGGCATGACAGCAGGGAGCCAGTTGGTCACACTGTATGGATAGCCAATAAGCCAAGAGCTGGGGCCAGGTTATAAAACCTCAGAGCTCACCCACAATCATCTACTTGCTCCAGCAAGACTCTACCTCTTAGAGGTTCCACAACCTCCCCAAACTGAGCCACCAGCTGAGGTCCAAGTGTTAAAATCCATGAGTCTATGGGGGACATTTTTCATTCAAACCACAGAAGTTCCAGTGTTTTATTTATTTGAGAGAGAGAGAGAGACAGAGAGAGAGAGAGAGACAGAGAGAGAGAGAGAGAGAATACCAGGGTTTCCTGCCACTGCAAACCTACTCCAGACACATGCACCACTTTGTGCGTCTGACTTTGTGTGGGTACTGGGATATTGCACATAGTTCATCAGGATTTGCAAGCACACTTCTTTACCACTGAGTTTTCTTCAGCCCAGTTTTTGTGCTTTGAACACTTGAAGTCTAAATGTGGCTGCTCCCACTATCACACATTTTTTTCTGTTCTGTGAAGCTTCACAAACTTATTCAAATGGAAGAATAATCATGGATATTGTTACATGTTTTGCATTTGACTAATTTGCACATTAAAGATCTGATGTAGCTAATCATGCATCGGCCTCTTGCACATGGAAACCAAGAAAACAACGATAGCATTGCTGTGAACGGCAAGTTCAATGATATGAGGCAGCATTCAGTGACCACTGTTAAAGGAATCGTGATGTCCATCCAAGTAGCAAAGGCAAAGCCCCCCTCTATCTGTGATGTGCTTTCCCCTTCACTCCATGTTGCATCTGATGAGAGGTAGAAGCTGGAAATGCTCCATCCCATTTTATTCTGCCTGGCTCTTCCCTAAAACCTTTAGGAATGCTCTTCAGGGGAAAAGAAGGAGATAAAGCCATAAAGAAAGGGGTTAAAAAAAGAAGAGAAAATGCCAGGTTGAGAGGCACACACCTGTAATCAAGCAACTCAAGAGACCGAGGAAGGAAGAAGGAAGATCACCAGTTTGAGATCAACTTCAGAGACACAGAGGGACCCTGTCTCAAAATTTGAAAAGGTATAAGGTTTTAAGAGTAAGGAGTTTGTTTTATATTAGAATACCTCTCAGCAGGTGTGAGATCATGTGTTCAATCTTCAATCTGGCAAAAATAAAATGAGAAAAAGAGCATGGAAAACTCACAAGTAATATATAGATATTGTTAATATACCCCTTGAGATCACAGGGGGAATATTATTTGGGAAAATATTCTACACTACCTAGTACAGATTTGCTAGTAATAGGAAACATAATGAAATTAATGCTGGATTACCCTGGTCAATTTAAGACAGGTTTAATGCCAATAAAACTGAGAGGGAGGGGGATTATCAAAGTTCAGGCAAGTGACTTAAATTTTTATGTACACAATATCTCTCTGTAGTCTCTCTAGACTAGCCTTTCACTTCCAGTGGCTAATATAATGTTTCTTTAAGTGAGATGCTTGTAATTTTTCATTATATGGCTTCCAATCAAGCTCTCATTTTAGAAAACAAACAGAAAATCAACATTGTGAAGTCATATAGATTTTGCATGTCTAAAACAGCTATGATGAATTGGTCACAGTTACAATGAACTGTAAGAAAAAAAATCTACGGGTAATATATTGCCTTTGCAAGTTTTTTTTATTAAAGTAAAAGAAAATCCTGAAGTATTATTCTGCAATAAATTATTGTAACATTGGTTGGCAGAAGGAGTAATTTAAATAAGATTAATTTAACAACCTTTAAATATCAATAAGTAATAAATATCTTCATGCATGGGGGTCCACGTTTCGCTTTATTTAGAAATAATGAATAATGCCAGTTGCCTACTACAACCCTAATCGCAGAATGGGAATACTGTGCACTTTAATAATTTTCATTAGAAGAAATCAAATAGCTCTTCCGTTTGACAGAAACTGCATCTGTTCCTATTAGGAAGCAAGAGAAGTTCCATGAAGAAGTTTCCAGGTTCACTCTGCAAAGCAAAGGAAATGTATCCAAGCCCCACATCAAAGCAAGACAAGTGAACAAATCTCAGCCTCTATTTTTGAAATGAGCTGTTCTTAAGTCTAATGGCAAGCAGTTGCCAAAATGCAGCTCTAGTTGGCGTTTGATGGTAAGATTCAGGTGGCTCTGTTCGACCATTTTAGAGTATTTTTAAATTATATATCTGCAGAGAGAAAGAATATGATAATATGAAGTTGGGAATGCCAGGACCCTCTAGCTGCTGCAAATGAATTCCAGATGCACATGCTACTTTGTAAATTGGGCTTTACCTGTGTACTGGGGAAATCAACCCTAGACATTAGGCTTTGCAAGCAAGTGCCTTAACCACTGTGCATCTCCCCAACCCCCATTTTAAAGTACTTTGAACATACATTACAGAAAGGATGGTGTTCTATGGATATACACATTTGTATTAACTCTTTTTTAAAAAGGTGTGTGTGTGTGTGTGTGTGTGTGTGTGTGTCTACACATCAGGGTCTCCTGCTGTTGCAGACAAATGCCAGACATGTAATTGACTTTGGGTCCAGCATTATGTGGGTGCTGAGGAATTGAACCTAGGTTGGCAAGCTTTTTAAGCAGGCATCCCCCAGGCTCTGTATTAACTCTTAACTTGCCATTGTGATTTTCCTCTTCTTCCTTCTCCAGTATTTTCCCACATCATTCCTTCTCTTCCTCCCTCAAAGCTCCATTTCCAACAAGGAATTAACTGGGCGAAGCATTAAAGAAGAAAAAAACGAAGGTGCAAAACTTCACATATGTGTATTCCTAATGATTTTTTTTTGTTCCATGCTTTTAATTCTTTACATGGTGGCACACACTTTTAATTCCAGCACTCAGGAGGCAGCAGCAGGTGGATCACCATGAGTTTAAGGCCACCGTGAGACTACATAGTGAATTCCAGGTCAGCCTGGGCGAGAGCAAGACCCTTCCTCCAATAAAAACGTATGATTGCAAAGATTTTGCATTGTGAGATACTGAGGGTTTTGTTTGTTTTGCTTTTTACATTTTGGTAGAGGCTCAACTGGAATTTCCAATCTTCCTGTCTTAACCTCTCTGAGTGGTAGGAATAAAAGTCCTCACCACATCTCAAGCAGGTGTTTTATTTATATTTTTAGTTGTATACTGCAGCTCGATATGTCCCACAATAAAAGGCATTTCTCTGATTAGTTAAAATTCTTAATTGTTATTTTAAGAGGGTTTTTTTTTGTTTGTTTATGAGAGAGAGAATGAGAATGGGTGGGCCAGGACCTCTTGCCACTGCAAACAAATCCTAGACACGTGTGCCACTTTGTGCATCTGGCTTCATGAGGGCACTGGGGACTCAAACCTGGTGCCGCAGGCTTTGCAAGCAAGTGCCTTTAGCTGCTGAGCCATCTCCTCCGCTGCCTAGTTGTTATTTTTAAGTTCAAATTTTCAGTGGCTTCTGCCTAGAAGCATTTATGAAGGTGAAAAACAGTCTCGGGTGTCTCACACAGATATCCTGCAAGGAAAAAAGTGAGGAGAGGGAAGAAGGAAGGCGAGCTGTCAGGTGGATCACTGGATCACATGCAGACAGTACGTCGGATCAGAAGAGGAAGAAAGAGGGACTAAACAGCCCAGCTGAAATGAAAGGAGGCTGAAAAGGTGTGGTGACTGTGTCCCTAGGAGCTGGGTTTGAGGAAGAACCTAAAAAAGAGCCTCTGGCTTCGGCAGGGGAAGGTTATGTGACTTAGTTCTCTAACAAAAGGAAAGATTTTCAAGTTTACCATGCAAAGTAATGTGCTCCAACATGAAAACTCCAGTAAAGTGATTAGGCCACTGAAGTTATGTTGAGTTTTTTTTTTTAAATCTTATTTATTAGATACGGGATATTTTAATGCAAATGTCAGTGTCAAAATCAGAGGTCCTCAATAATCCTCTAATAGAAACTTCTGGAAGGCTGTTGAGTGAGCAGATCTCTCCTCAGGAGCAAACATTTGATGGGTCTTTTTTTTTTTTTAACAATAACACAGGAAGGTGTATTTCAGCATGCATCTTCTCCTGAAAGAGATTCAGTTATCCAAGGATCACATTTTCTAAAACACTGGTTTGCAGTGGAGGTTCAGTGATTTTGCTAAATCCAACCATTTAACTGCGTGACTTCAGAGCCTGAAATCAGACAACTTGAAAAGAAGAGGCAAAATTTAACCATGCAAACTGTGGTGTCCTCTTTCTAAGTAATACTTCCTTCTAGACAGCGAAACAGAACTAAGTTGGAAGGAGCTGAAAGAAAGTTGAAAACTAAGCTTTGCTGTCTTGCTTGTCCAATGAATGCATAAAAGTTGTAGTTGAGTGAAACAGCAGTTAACGGAAATGAAGCAGATAAATAGATTGGAAAAACTGTAATTTGAAAGTGGCATTTTATTTGTGACTTGAGCATACAATACATTTCTCTTTCATTAAATTGTTGCATGCTGCTTTCTCACATCTATTCCTCCTATTAGCTCGCGATTCACAATTTGACCACTTAGGGCTGATTCTTAAACAAACAAGAAGAAATAGGTCACTCAAGTTTGTTCACCATGGGCTGTGGATGCTTTGAGCTCTGAGAAGTCAGTGATAGACATCCTTTGGCCACAGAGCATCACATTATTAGAACAATCCAACCCTGTCTGGGGTAAGTATATGGCCATATGACAAGTGAAAAATGGTCAGGGTTCATTTCAAAATAAAAGATTCCTAGCATTTCTTAGCCATGCCAAAAATATCTAGAACAAGCTATACAAATGAGTACTTTTCTAGTTTCTATTTGGGTTTCCAGTTCCCTACCATCTTTGTCAAATGTAAAGTTTGTAAAAATAGTTCCTTGCAAGTGGTATGACAATCCCACAAACAGCAGCAAAGGCCCAGCCATCATGAATTCATTCATTTAATAAATAGTTATTTCCAAGATTATACTCACTAAGGTGGGGGATGTGGTGGGAGTTCAGCTTTCTGCAGTGTCTACACACATTCCTAAGGAAGGCAGGGGAATCTAGTCAGCATGATTCATGCTATTAGGAATAGAACCTGGCAGAAGACAACGGAGGCGAACTCATCATGTTCATTGAGGATCATGAATACGACAGAGAGAGGAAGTACAGGGACATTTGAGAGGATGGAGGGAAGGGGGAAAGGAAGGGAAGGGTTAAATTAGTAGAGTACAAGTTGACAGATGGAAATGTACAGAATGTAAGCCCCAGAGCCATCAAGGAGACACTGATGAAGGAAACTGAATATTACCTATGCCAAGCCCCAGGTCAACTTACATCACCTGCTATAATATGGAAGGCTAACTCACACTGTATGTCTGATGAGGAGCCTACTACTTATGATCACTTGGTGCTGGCTGTATGGCATTGATTGCATCACAGAGAAGATATGAAGAGGTAAACGTTGTGGCCCCTGTCTTTCGGGAGCTCACAAGCATCTGGCCTGGAAAGGATATGCTCAGAATGACTCTACCACTATTAGAAAAGGCCTTCCCAGGGGAACATACAGCCCACACCACGATCACTTGAATTGAGTCAAGACAGCAATGTGGCAGACAGGTATCATCCCAGCTATTTAGAGATAGAGGAGGAGAATAGGTATTTCAAGGTCATCCTCTGCTGTGTAGTAAATATAGTAAACTTGAGGCCAGCCTTGAAGGCATAAAAAAAGGTTTATAAACACACATACATATACACACAGATGAGAGAGATTGAGAGAGAGAGAGGAAAAAGAAAAAGAAACAGAACTTTATAGCTTGTTTTGAATGTGAATACATGCCCCCCATAGCCTCCAGTATTTCTGATTTAGGTTAAGCTTCCTGTTTAAGTATGCAGCAGGCTGCTGGAGGAGGTGATGCTGGGGTTGGATCTGAATTCCAGCCCAAAGGTGTGGAGAACGCAGTCTGAGCTCTGCTGGTTGGTAGTTGTTCTCTGCTTGGATCTGTGAAAGGGAGCCAGTTTCCGCTGTCATAGATGGAACTTCTCTTAGATCTGTAAGCTGAAATAAAGCCATTCATCTAAAAACTGTGTCTGGTTGGATGTTCATCCCAGCAATGTGAAGGTGACCAGGACAGATGCTTAATGCCTCCCAAAGGTCCATGTATTGGAGGTTTGGTCTTTAGCCCATGACCCTACTGGAAGACAGGAGAACCTTTAGGAGGCAAAGCCTGTAAGAGACCTTGAGTCATTATGGAAATGCACTTCATGGGAATGATGGGACATTGGTCTTCTCCTTTCTTTACTTGCTTCCTCACTGTGAGGTGAACAGTTTTGTTATGTGATCCCATCATGAGATGACGACTCACCACAGCCTCAAAAGGAACAGAGCTTTCAGTGGGTTGAAACTTAAAACTGTGAACCAAAACCAACCTGTCCCTGTGGGTCTCCTCTGGCATTTTGTAATAGTAACAGAAAGCACACTAATGCAAGTAACTAACACAACATAAAAAGAAAGAAAGAAATTCCAGTAGAAGAAGTTTGGTCAGTGACACCTGTTAATGATAAACAGAAATGATTTGTGGGAGTGAATATAACCTGCAGAGGATTAAGATCGCCAGGGTGGAGGCGGGGCAGAAGAGAACTTTATTCAGGTCCATTCTTGGATATCACCTTTAGAAACATGGAATTAATTCTATATAAAAGAAGCTATTAAAGGTTTTTAAGCTGTAGTAAAAAAAATGATCACTTGTGAGTCTTGGAGAAAAATTGAGGAGGATTTTTGTATTGAGGTCATCCTGTATTTTCCCCTCTGCCAAACCACCAAAATTGCCTCTCGAAAGTTCCTTTGATGAAGTTCCTGTCTTTTCCCCTGGACACAAAGTTACTGATCCTGGATATTCAAATTCCTATTGCATCTCACCTTTGATGATCCCATTTTCTTCCAGAACTTTCCACCTATTTTCTCTCTATAACTAGTAACCAATCAGCAAAACAGGCTAGTACCATCATACACTGCTTCTCTGGACTCCAGCCCAATGATAGAGACAAAAGCAAGGCGCTTGTTTTCTTTCCCTCTAGTTTCTTACCTAATGAGTCCACAACTTCTGTTGTTCTTTCCTGCTTTCTTCCTGCCTATTGCTTATTATTGAAAAAATCTGGGACATAATATGGAAAATGTGTGACAAGCTGTATTATAGATTACATTTTTGCATTGCATGTCACTGCTTGTGAGCATAGATGTTGTGTCTTAAGCATGCTAAAACATTCAGATGGGAAAATGTTTGTGTATATTTTGGGTCTAATATTCACTGATCTAAAGCCTCAAAAACAAATGGGACAGTTTTTAACTAAATACGAACTTCTCCAGAAAATAAGGACATTTCAACATTGTCAATTCTGTTTCAGATTTGTACATGGTTATCTGTGTGTGTGTGTGCCTCTTAAATGTATATACCACTCATAGAACATAGGCATCCATGTAGCTGCATGCACACACAGAAAACATACATTCACACCTGAACTTCATCTCTCACACTTCATAGAATACAGGTACGTATGCACCTATCTAATACATACTTTCCACAGATTGCATACACACACTGCCTAGAAGCAACATGTACATACAAGTACTCACAAACATTTTGAATATATGCACAACTAACTTGGCTGGATCAAGACAGAGAAACTACCTGACAACCAAGTGCACTCCCCTTAGGAGGTGTTCTGGAGCTACCCCAGAGTCACATGACCTAGCTATGCTAATGCCACCAGCATAGGATTCCTCTTGGAATTTGTCCTTATTTTTCCATGGGAATTTCAAGTATTAACTCATAGCCATTCTTGTTTCTTTTGAGTTCCTATCTATCCTCACCATACACCAGAGAATTTTGAAACAAGCTCAAGGAAAAATGGCATTGTAATATCCAAAAATACTTCATTATGCATGTCCCAAATAGACGTCCTTTTTGGGAAGCATTCCCTTTGTCCATTTCTAGCACTGGCTCCCCAGTTTGCTCTGGGAGTTTCTGAACTCTCAGTCTCTTTAGGCTCATTTCCTCTTTGTTTAACTTTCCCAGGGTTGTTTCACAATTTGCACCTGATAGGAATAGCCCCTGACCCAGAATGTTCTGGAAGCCATGTTATAGTGTTATAGTGTGGCACACTGCATAAGACAAGGCTAAGGATATAGGACTATGTCTTGCCAGTAGGACACAGGTCCCATGGGTCATAGAACAGATAACAGGAGCAGCAGAAAGAAAAGAGATGGGTGGGGAGGGGCATGGGGTCAGTGAGCAAGTTGATGGCAAAGAGGACATCAGATCAGAGTCATTGTTCCCTGGCAGCTAGGGTACACTTTGGTATCACTTAGGACCCTTTTCTAAACACGACAAGCACATTACAATCATTGTGAGTAAAACTATCATCTTGGTTTTTTTTTTGAAGCAAACACAAAATCCATGGTACGTTTTAAAAACAAGATGACTTTCTAATAGACATTCTCCCTGTTTCTGTAACGATGTTCCTACTCGGCTCATCCTCTCCTAAAACCAGGAAGATAGGGAAACAATGGGAATGTTGGAGTGTTATTTTAAAAATAAACATAGGAGGGACAGTTTTTCTTAGTTCATGTTTTTCTGCATCCTTGAGAGAGTTCACAGGCTTTCTGTGATACAGACCGGGAGGGCTTTCTTTTGGATTCTAGAATGTGTACTCACAACAGCTTATTCCCTGCATCTTCTGGGTCCCTCAGCCAAGGATGCAGGGATATGCAATGTATAATATGACATGTTTATCACAAGTGGGTCAAGGTAGGGACTCAAGTAAATGAAAAACCCTCTTTGTCTGAACCAGGCTGAACTCCTGATATGCTCTGGACAGATGCAGAGTACTCCCTCTCATTGAAAGAGGTCACGTTGAGAATCTGAGTGCAGTACTGGGCACTGTACAAAGTGTACACTGTCATTCAATAGAGCTCAAGTCCATCTGCACACCCAGGAAAAAAATGTCTAGAAAAAAGACAAAGGAAACATCAGGCCAGATTCCTTCTGGGATTTTCCAGGGCCTCAGCATCCTGCAAACAGACCTAGAAAGCCAAAGAGGAGAGCTGATGAATGGGACAGCTGCCAGTGGAAGCCTGAAATGGAGAGGTCTTGCTTCTGTGTCCGCAGCAGGCTGCTCATTAGGACAGTAAACCCTTCCCCGTCAGCCCTAGAAAAGCAAAAACTCGTAATGTGTAATTGGTCCAGTCGGACAGGCTGGTTCACAGACTTTGGTCAATCCTCACAAAGAACGTCTTGACATGCTTCCGATGCTCTTATGATCCAGCACTGTTAGAAAACATTTTTGATTAGAGGTATACCAGATGGACAGGTATGAGAGGGACACTCTTCCTGTGATCATAAAAGACTGTGTAAGGTTTTCTTCCCACATTCATTCTGAGGGGACAACTGCCACTTAGGAACAGTTAATCATCAGATCACCCAGGCCCAAGCCACTGGCCTCATGGCTACCAAATAAATATTAATTAAGGACAACTTTAAGGAGTAGATCCTTCAGGGATGAGACAAGTTTGCAGGTTAGCAGTGCGGTACATATCCTCATTCACACCACAGGTACAAGAGGGAGGGAAATCGGTTTTTCTAATTGAAACTATGGGGGGTCTTTAGGTAACAGAATGTAATTACCTAGCCTGGAATTTGGCCAGAGTAGTGTTCACAGAAGAGGTCATGACTGTAGAAAGGCAAATCTTCAATCCATTCTGACATTAAGTGACAAAAGGGACCATGGTCAATGTCAGGCTGTCAAAGGTAAAATGATTGCCTGCTTCTATAATGCATTATCGAGGTACCTCGGTGTGAGGACCTATTTTGTCTGGAGAACATCTCTTTAGAATAATTCATGAAAGAGAGGCTGAGAAATTCAACCCCGCTGTAAGCAAAGGCATTTTCACCATTGGGCAGCTTTACTGGGCGAAGTGGCCCAACAATGGCTTGTGCCCCAGTCAGTGCTCAGGGACAGGAGGACCTGGGCGCAGGTGACATTCTCCTCAGTTACTGCTGTGTCTCACACACACACATGCATCCTGCTTCCTCAGGGAAGATTAAGCCCTTCTGATGTCATAACCTTTCAAAGTCCCTCTGATCTTATCACATCCTAACACCGTCCCCCATTTAATCAGAACACATGGGGACATGAGCACGTAGTACCATTTCTCACCTTACTCTTGTTCCGATCTAAGTGACCACCTAGAATGATGAAAATGCCCAGAGATTCTAATTATGCAAATACTCTTGATAGAGGCTTTCAAATTTAAATTTTACGCTGTCCTTGTTTTTAAATCAGCAACTGATGTGCTTATGTGCTTATTTTATTTTCTAAGTCTCTCTAGGAGTGCTGATTTAAATTGCTCCACTTTGGGAGACTATGAAGGGAAAAAATCAAATGTACAGATGGCTAGCATCTGTGGTTCTACAGTGTTACCATGTACAATGATACACAGTCCCTAATTGAATACAAGAATGTAACTCAATCGAGGGTCTGTGCTAATATCATCAACCATGACAGTATAGCTCAAGCAATTAATAAACAGTAACAGAATCTCTTCATTGAATCCAAGCAGAGAGGGGCATTGTCAGAGGGGAATCTCCATCATACTTTTCTTGCATTACACCTGCTAACAAAAGAAAAGTGGTTTTCCTTCTAAATTCAACTTTCAGCCATTCAGTTAAAAAAAAAAAAACACAGAGATATGTCAGCAATGAAAGCAACAACAAAAAGACCTGTAATAGACAAAGTGAAAGGGACTCCTAACTGTTGTTCAAAGTCCGTTTTGGTGTCTGTGAGGACAGTAACTTTCTCTCACTAAAATCCATCTGAACCCGAGATGCTCTCAGCGTGTCATTATAAAAATCGAAGTAAACATCATAGGAGAGAGAGGTAATACAAAGAGACGAGGCGATCTTCAGGGAACTTCCAGGCGTTTGCTGATAAACCTATCTTTGAACAGTTCGGAGAACTAAAGGAGGAAGGAGAATCTCGTGAATATTTCGAGCAATGAGCTCACATGAGTCACGCTAGCCTGCAAGTACCATTTTCTGCTCTAACTTCATTTCCAAAAGAACTTGTCCTACATCAGTTTGAAAATCCATTCCAATTGATTTAGAGTGCAAATCTTCTATTTTCCTGGCAGTATCACCCCACTTCTTTACCTCTCCCCCTTTTTTTGCACTAGGTATTATACAGTTTGTGCCCAGTTGAGACAGTACAAGAGAACCTATTTCATATTTTGAAGTCAGAAAAAAAAATCAGTTTTCAATGACTTAACAATTTCCCGAGCTGAAACATACCTTCTACTGATTATATAAAATTAAGATAATTTTTAAAACTCAAAGTTTTATTTAGATGGCAATTATGAACGACTAAACAGATCTGAGGTCTTTTTAAAATTCTCTGTTTTTAGTTTGCAACTAATGATAATAAAATTAAGACAGATAGAAAAAGGTAGAATTTCATTACAAGGATATTGGGTTTCTCAAAGGATACCCATAAGTCATGATCAAGACTGCAGAAAGACAGAAATCTAGGCACCTTTTTGTCATACTGCTGAGTTATTTCTGAAACGTTTCCTGTCATACAGTGCTTCCCAACTCCCATTATCCAAGAAGAAAACCCGCTACAATTTGACAAACCTAGCTTGAGAATGCCAACCTTTCCTCTTTTTTTCTTTTCTTTTCTTTTTTTCCAATTATGTGTGACTAGGTAAGAGAGGAGACTTTAAAACACACCTGGCTACCTCTGCCCGGCCTGTGGTTCTACAATTGTGAACTATGTTAAAGAGACAGTTACTTACGAGTACATAAGAATTTACTTTTATTAAGTTGATTTATATTACTTGTGTCTTTTAAAGTAAAGCAATAAGATTTCTTAGCAGTCTAAGTAGCTGTGACTTTGCCGGAACTTACGAAACTGATGATAACATTTGAAAAATTTTGACCTTGAGGTCTTTTCAACAAATGTGTGTGTGTGTGTGGTATTTATTTTAAACTATTATAACAAAAGCTTTATATTAAAAAGTTCCACCCTTAGAAAGATTGTATGTCATCTAAATAAATTCATTTGCCTTTGTGGATTGAAAATGTCATCTAACTGCAGTTCATAAATTTTAGAGTCTGTATATTAAAATTATTCACAATAGTCTAAATGAAATCTTAAAAAATATGAATTACTGCATTTGGTTGAATGTATTCCATTTTTCTTATCGTGGTGTTTTTATCTCGGGTCATCTCTTCAGTCCAACTTAAGTCTTGCTCGTAACAGACTAAGGTAGATGGAAAAATGGCATAATTGGATTTTTTAAAAAAGAATCTTCTATTTTTCGAACAAAGAACAGAGAGAAAACACATTTATAATTATTGCTTTAAACTTTTATTTCATTGTAAATTACAGTCTTCTTTCATGTATTGGCTTCAAATGCACCTGCTTCATACCTGCTCCTCTGTGTAGTATGTTGTACTTTCTCCTTTTTTCTCTCTTTCTCTCTTTGCTGTTTGCTCTACGAACCCCTCTATTCTGTACTAGGCACTTAGGAAAAGTATTTCCTGAATAAACAAGCAAGTAATGAAAGAACAACAATTGATCAAGAAATATGTAAAATCATTGAGTTTCCTAACTTTTTGGATTGCTTTTCCAAATACTGAAACATAGCTGTTACTTTGTACAAAAGATTTTCAGCAGCTCCTCCAGTGTCTAATAAACAATATCTATGTTCTGTACCTAGAAAATCCAAACCTTTCAATACTTAAGATAAACTGTCTTTTCTCCCACCGATTTCTTTTTTTTTAATATTTTATTTATTCATTTTTAAAGGAGAGAGAGAAAGAGAGAGAGAGAGAGAGAGAGAGAGAGAGAGAGAGAGAGAGAGAGAGAGAACACCAGGGCCATCACCTTGTGGGTCTGGCTTACGTGGGTCCTGGGGAATTGAACCCAGGGCCTTAGGAACTGGAGGCAAGTGCCTTAACCGCTGAGCCATCTCTCCAGCCCTCTCCCACCGATTTCTATACTGTGTGAAAGAAGTATTCTTTCGTACCTCATGTACCAGGCATCTTTTCTATTAGGATGACTGCCTGATCTTCATCTGATTTTCCACATAAAGATGCTCTCTTGGGTTTCCAGAGATAATCATAGTGACTCATATCCTCATTAAGTAGTAGCTGATTGCATCTACTACTGGATGACTCATTAAGTTCTACCTATCTTTCAAAAATGAACTTTAATGTAATTTTTTTCCATAAGAAACACCCTCTTTACTTCTAGATATCATCTCTTTCATCTGGAATTTTTATTCATCAATGAGGTATTAGATCATGTCACTGGTGGGTTCAGTCATTCTGTCACCAGGTTGGTCCCAGGTCACTTGCTAGATCTACTTCCTGCTTTACATGGTTTATTTTAAAAAAATTCTCTTCAATTCCACCACCATGAAGACTCTATGATCTAAAGACTTCTCCCGTTCTGTTTGGTAGACGATATCTACAAATATGAACAGATTCCTACAGAAACATTTGAATGGACTCTCCGTTCCCTTCTCTCTTCACTGAGAAAATTCCTTTTTTAAAAGCATGAGAATAATTAGGTTTCATTAAGGTGTTTTCAAGTGAAATTCATGATTGCTACGATTTCAGTAATTCATCTTGATCCTCCATATCTCATCTTTTGTTAAATATTAATAGTAGTATCAGCAAATATTTATTGAGTACTTACTAGGAGCTAGGTCTTAGGCTGAAGTTATTTCGGTGTATCATTTATTTGACACTTACTGGAATCTCATGTTTGGAAATGAAACTATGACCCCTTGTATTCTCATTTAAGTAGATGAAGGCCTCAGAGAAATTGAATCATTCGCTTAAGACCACACAAGGGAAAGAGCCAGGGTCAAGAAGAAGCACACTGGTCACCTTGCTTCTTGCTATTAGGATCCCACAATATTTTCAGTTGTGTAACAATAAAGGTCTTTTAAGAGAAAACTCAATTCATACCAAACCATCAAGAATGAAAATGTCTAGCTTTCATTTACAAATGAGAGTCTTGGAATCAATAAATGGTAGGGGATCCAGCGACTTACCTCACTGAACCCATTCTCCATCCTGTTCTCTGTCCCCTCTGGATTCTAGGCTAAGATCCTGCCAAACCTCTTAGACACCTTTCTAGTGACAAGGAGCTCACTGTCCAGCAGTAGTCTTCAAACCACTTTATAATGAGTCAGAAGTGGCCTTCTCTAAGATGCTGCCTGTATAGAAGCTCTTGTTCTGGGAGCAATCCGAGATTAACCGAAACCATGTGGTCTTGATGGCCAGCACTATGTTCCCCTTGAGTTTGCTCTTCCATAGGCTAAACACTTAGCTAATTGTTTCTCATTCTGAGTATCACTCAGAATACCACACTGAAACTATTTAGAGCTTTATACAAAGTAGTAAAAAGAGCTGAAATGTTATAAAGTTAGAAAAGCATAAATATAAAATAAAACAATTATTTGCTCACGACCTCCCTAATTCTTTATTATTTTTTATTTAACGAGTACTATTGTACAGGGATCCTTTCTGTAAAACCACAGACTTAGAACACATTGATCATCACCTTATCATGTCCTTGGGCAGACAGCACTTCAGGGGCACATTTGTGAGTAATTTTAGTAATATCATTTTTACAGATTATGAAACTGAGTCAAGCAATAGTAGGAATACCAATAATTATTATAATTTCTCTAACTCTAAAGCCTAGGTTCTTAACCATTACCCTACACTGCCTTACAAAAATAGAATTAATTATATAGAATAGATATCTATTAAATACATGCAATTCAAATTTCAAGCGTGTGTATAATTTCACAACGCTACAAAGTTTTTCTACTTAACCTCTTTCTTGCTCCACTTAAAGCAAACAGTTTTACAATGAAAAAAAAATCCATTTAACCTTTAAACTACTGATGGTTCAGTGGCCCTAAATCTGAAAAGCCTTGTCTCTTCTCCCTTGCTTTCTCTGCTCTGGGTTTATTCTGCTTTGTTAGGGCAGCAATTAATGGAGGTAACATTTGATGGTTATTATGTGACACCCAATGAACCCAAGTATTGTGTTCATTCTCTTGATGTCTTTTGACCCATGGTATTTTTTTTTTTTGATCAGGTGGCTGGTTGTGTGTGGGTGGGCAAGAGAGGAAAGCTATGAATGTTCAGGTGAACGACTGTACACATTTAATTGGGTCTTTTAATAGAATACTTTTGGACTGTTCAAATAGGATAGTGCAGAGCTGGGTATCCTTGACAACAGAGTAGGTATATCACAAAACAAAAGAAGGACCAGAAGATTCACAGTAGGAGATCTAAGCACTGGTTCATTGGGGTAAGAGCTAAAAGCCTCAAAAAATTTTGAAATGTGCTTTTGATAGTGGATTATTAGTACATTTGAATGGAGGGCATCAGAATTGGCACCGAAGCTGATGGACCACTGTAAAAACTGATTTTGAGTGTGAAATCTTCTGTGTGGTTACTAGTAATTATGAGACGCAACACAGTTACTTATGGAAGGAAGGATCAGTGTATAGGATCAGAATTCGTTTGCAGCATGGATGAATTCTGCACCACTGAGCTGTATTTCTCCAGACATGGATAACGTGGAATTATTATCGTCTACTATTTTTCTCCCACATATTTGGGGCCAATTCTGAGGGTAGCTGTGGGATGTCAATGACTGCCTGCGACATTTGAGTAGATTTCTTCACTGTCACAGGTGAAATCTTACAACAATATCTGCCTAGTGTTTGAAGCCATGACAGCCTGAGGTCACAGCTCAGACCATTTAGAAAGATACTTTCTCCCAGTCTTCATGGGGAGATTCCATCTCTCCCTTCAAGTGTAAACAACCTGGAATAGGCCAATCAGGATAGAATTCCTTGGGCGATACCAAGAGAAGAGGTAAGATTTTTAGTAATCTCTCCTGACCAATGAAATTAATACGCAAGTGAGAAAAAGAGTCCTGTCCTGAGGAGTGCATTGGGTTCCAGAATCTAAATCACTCTGGGACTTCTCACTCCACCTCACAACCCATTACCATTTGCACTGGTGCAGGTTGAGTTTGTGTGTATGTCATGTGCAATAGATACTTAACAAATCATGAAATAACTTGAATTTGATTAATCTTGCTGAAAAGCTATGCTTGTTAGATTGAATATATCAATGTTTCTCAAGTATTTATGAAGATGCAATATTTTTGTCATAGACCATCTACTAATTTTGGAAGAATTATCAGTAATATGATAGGCATCTTGAGACATGGACATAACATGACTACTTCTTTCCATAGATCTTAGTCTACGATGAACCGACCATATTAATTTATCAAGAATACATTACACATAAGAAATCCTTGCAAATGACACACAAGCCTGTCTCACAAAAGAAGACCTATGAGTAGTAAATAGAGAATAAAGGATTAATAGGAAAACAAAGTAAATTAGAATATTGTTAGATGAAGTTAGTTAATAGTAGCATATTGACATTAATTTCTTCATTTTGCTGACTACAGGAAGGTCATATATGATATTAATATTAGTGAAGACTATACTATCTTCATGACCTTTATAAGTCTAATATTTCCAAATAATTGTATTTGAAAAACCTTATTATACAATACACATTGTGTATATATAGTTAGCAATATTTCTGAGCTGACAATACTTCAGTATGTTGGACAAAAGGTACAATTATTGTAATGATAGAGAAAATGAATGCTAAACTTCTAGAAATTGAGAACATGTTTACATATGTAAACTTTACACATACTTGAGTTCCAGGTTACCACTCACAGAAAAAAAAGATTATGAATAATTTGAAGAATATACAAGTATTCACCTTGGTAGCTATTCATGTACATGGTTATCTTTATGTTAGTTAAAATTCACTTTATGTTTGTACCCAGTAATAGGTTACTTATTATGAGGATGGAACATAATTATAACAGAAACAACCATGGTATAGTAGGCAAAATATCTAACAGAAATATAGACTTTCTGGATACTATTAAGTGACAAAACAGAATGTCAATGTGCAAAATACAAAACAAAATGCCAATCACATTTATTCGTTAATGAGAAGAATATATGTTAAGCACCTGTGTTGGGCACTAAGGCTATGCAGAGAGCAGTGAACAGAAATTCAAGGCTGGGAAGATAGCTAAGTGGTTAAAGGTTCTTGCTTGGAAAGCCTGCCAGGCTCAGTTCACTTCCAAGCAACTGTGAAAGCCAGATGCATTTGCTGCAAGTACCTGGTGTTCTTGGGCAAGAAGCCCTCAGAGTCAGTTTCTCTCTCTCTCTCTCTCTCTCTCTCTCTCTCTCTCTCTCTCTCTCTCTCTCTTTCTCTCTCTCTCTCTCACACACACATAAAGAGAAAAATCCCAACCTTAATGGGATATACTAATCATATCAATAAACAAGTACATAGCAGAATTTGTTCAAAGCTGCTAAACCACAAAGAGCAAAATAAAGCAGCACAGAGACGAAGGAAATTCTAGAATAGCCCTGAAATTCTGAGCTGTCTGAAAGGGTCTCTGGGAAAATGAGAATTGAGCCAATGCCTGAAGATATGGGGAAAGCGCCCATTGACTTCTGGGAAGAGCATTCCTAGAGGGAGGAGAGGAGGAACAATGGTGGTGAAGGTGAGACTTCCCAAACCTCTAACATGAGGCAGAAGTCTAGGCAGACGTAGTGAGTGCAGTGGACAGAGGGAAGGGGACGGTCAACATTGACCCATGGCGTAGGTCACTGGAAGGATTTAGACCTTTACTCTGATACAGAGAGCAATTGAAGAGATTTGAAATGAAGGCTGACAGGGTTTGATTTATCTTTTCAAAGGATCATTCTGGCTGCCATTTTTTGAGAACAGAGATTACAGGGGCCAAAAGTCAAAGCAAGACAACCTCTTAGGAAGGCTGATAAAGGCTTATCCATGATCGGGGAAGTGAGGATGGTGGCTTAGTCTGAGGAATGACTAGGGGACATGGTCAGCAGAGGTAAATGCCTGAAATGTTTCTAAAATATATTCACTGAGAGAACTGGATATGGACCAGTGGCTGGGGGTCGGGTTAAGTTATGAATGAGGAAGTATTCCAAAGCTTTTGACCTGAGAAAACAGAAGGATGAAGTTATTTTTTAACTCAGATGGAGAATGCTAGAGTGAGGGTCAATGGGAAGGTAAAACCAGAAATTCAATTTTGGACATGTCAACTTTGGGATATTTATTATACTTCAAGTGAGCATATTGAGTGAGCAGTTGAATATTTAAGTCTGAAGTTCAGGGGCAATCTCGGGCAAAGTTGGGTCTTGTAGAAATAGATATACAAAGACTGGGGTGAGGTCAAGTGGAGAGAGAGATTTTTTTGCAGTGAAGTCAAAGTGCCCAATGAGTAAGCCATGGTAAACTCTTAAGACTAAAATGTCAAACTGAAGGAAAGGAGACAGCAGAAGAGACCGATCAGATGGAAAAGCCACCCTGGAAGCGGAGGGAAGGGAACAATGATTCCAAAGGAGAGGAAGTGATTTGCCTGGTCCCGTGCTAATTATAAATTCTGTAAAATGAGACTGAGAATGGGCAACTATATTTAGCAACATGGAGGTCATTAATAACCTCGACAGAGTCACTTTTAACAGAGTGGTGGTTCTAATGCTTTATTGTAGTGGGTTTCAAGATCGAGAGAGGAGACATTGAGTAGGAAGGGATGAAGCAAGACCCTGGCTGCCAGACCAAGTAGGCTCAGGAATAGATTTTTAAATGAGAATATAATATGGCAGCATAATTCATGTTTACCATTAAGATCCAAGAAAGGGAAAAGAAATGATGACCGAGAGAGATTAGGATTTCTGGAGCTTATATTTAGAGCAGGAGAAAACTGTTCCATGACCTAACACTCAATCCATATTGACCATATATGTACTTCTGTGCCCTATTCAGATACGACCTATGGATTCTGCAGAGTTTCAGGTAACCTACACTTTCTCTATTTTGCAAAGCATGTTCACAATAATCTTTGCAAATTATACTTTTATGACCAGAAAATATTAGGTTGACAGTTTGTAAGAAAGTACTGGACATTTGTTTAAATTTTGCCTGATAATGCTATCACAAAATTGATGGAATAAAGACTGAATGCACAACTGGCCATCCAGATGTGGGAGTAGCATCCTTTCTGAGGCTTCCAAGGGAGATAGGAATAAGAAGTGGGCTTGCGGTTCTGTTTAATGTTTAACATCTAACAGAGATTGGTCTTTTTTAAAAATATATATTTATGAGAGAGGCAGAGAAAGGGAAAGAGAGAGAAAGGAAAAAGAAAGAAGAAAGAAGGAAAGAAAAAAAGAAAGAAAGAAAGAAAGAAAGAAAGAAAGAAAGAAAGAAAGAAAGAAAGAAAGAAAGCACGCACGCACCAGGGCCTCTTGCCACTGCAAATGAATTCCAGATACATGCACCATTTTGTGTATCTGGCTTTATGTGGGTACTGGAGAATCAATCTGAGGCTTTAAGGCTTTTCAAGCAAGGGCCTTTAATCAGGGAGCCATCATGCTAGTCCCGAGATTGGTTATTGATAAAGTGAAACAGCCAGATGATATAAGAGAATTATTAAAATAATATTTCATTTGTTAATGAAAAGTTGAAAATGGTATTAAAAGAACTGGCTGAAAAGGTATAAAACATCAGTCACGTGTTCTGCATGGAGATCACAAATACACACACACATAACAAATATATAATGCAAAGAATGTGATTCAGATTATCAATTCAGCAGGACCACAAATCATCTAGGAAAGAATCTGTGTACCTGGGAGGGATCACCCAATGAGGTTAGCCTCTTGGCCTGCCTGTAAGGGAAGATCTAGATTAGGTGGACTAGGGTGGAAAGAGCGGCCTCAGTTAGCCATGGGCGGAATTCTGGTGTCCTGGTCTAGATGAAACAGAAAGGTTAGCTGAGCACTAGCCTTCATCCCTCACTGCTTCCCAACTGGATGCCAAGTGACCACCGAGTCTCCTGTTCTGCCTACCATACCTTCTCTGCCTTGAGTGTCAGCCTGTCTCCTCTGGAACTGTATCCCTAAATAGAGTCTTTCTTTCATAAGCTGTTTCTTGACGGATCTTTGGTCACAGCAACTAGTCAAGTAAGTAAGACAAACATGCGTATAAACAAATGACATATATAATTCAAATCCATGCAGAAACATACAATGTATACACATGCAAACACACACATACAAGTACATGAGACACATATGTCTGTCTGGTTCTGATTTAAGTTCAAAATCTGGTTTCTGACAACAATCCTCTTTGCACAGATAATTTTCTTCTTATTATGCAAACTCAATATGGTCCTAGATACATGAAATTCCTGCAGGGACCTTTATCGGGTGACACAAATACCAAAACCATTGATAATTGAATTTAGGCTAGGTCATGGCCTGTGTCCTGAAGAAAATATCTCTACAGATCACTTCTGTTAAATTTACCTTCACATTGTCAGGACAAAACACCTGCTCCAAAGCAGCTGATGGGAGGAAAGTTTTTATTTCAGCTTACAGTCTTGAAGGGAAGCTTCGTGATGGCAGGAGAAAGCATGGCATGAGCAGAGGCTGGACAACGCTCCTGCCATAGCAGGTGGAAAACAGTAGCAAGAGAGTGAATAAAATGAACACTGCCAAACTATGGACTACTCAACGTTAAGGTCTATCCCCACCGGCACACCTCCTTCAGCAAGGCTCCATCACCCAAGTTGCCATTGCCTGGGGGCCAGGAATTCAAAACGCACAAGTTTATGGGGGACATCTTATTCAAACTACCACAATTCTCTTGTGCCAGTGTGTTGGCAAGATGTCACAAGTACTCAATATGAAATTTCATGAAAGTATTCTAGTATTCCTCTCCTTCAATGAGATACAACTTTCTCTTTCTATTTAGGGAGCTGCAGCACTTTTCTGAACCTTTACTAAATAAAACTTAAATCTTGGGGACAGAGAGATGGCTCAGCAGTTAAGGCACTTGCCTCCAGTGCCTAAGGCCCTGGGTTCAATTCCCCAGGACCCATATAAGCCAGACCCACAAGGTGGTGGCCCTGGTATTCATTCTCATGCTCTCTCTCTCTCTCTCTCTCTCTCTCTCTCTCTCTCTCTCATCTTTCTCTCTGCTTGAAAATGAATAAATAAAATATTTAAAAAAAGAAAACTTAAATCTTATGTTTATATGTCTGCATTCACCCTGACATACTTGCAACTGTCATGAGTCATGACCATGACCATGACCATTGTGGTTACTGCAGAGTAAGTTTTCTAAGTTATCCCGGCGTAGTTTCCATACGAACTCTAAATAGAAAAAAAATATTAGAGGGGTTTATAGAGATGTATAACCAGAACCTGTCATCAAGAATGTGTCTGCTTGCTTGGTCTTCATTTAATATAAACTAGATGCATCCTGACTTACATACTTAACAGTATACATATATCCCTTTTTCTGAGCCAAATGGTAGGGAATCCACCTGCTCTTGCTAATACCCTAACCTACATTTTTGTCAGTGATTTCCCCAAAACATAACACTGTACAATCCTTGATCTATCTGCCCTTGTTTTCTGTCTGGCTCAGAACACCCTAGGCCAGGTTCTTATACATGGGATCAAGATTTTGTTGTGGTTGTTTTGTTTTTCCCAGGACAAAATATGTGTGTGATGGGGTTGACACCCCTATCTTTACAGACTCCTCAGTCAGGGGACAAACATAATTACATTGCATTCATTCCCCTTAGCAAGCTATTCTTTTGGCATATATTTATACACTGATAATCAGCCATCATGTAAGACATAGTAAAATAAAATAAAATAAACAGATCGGAATGTAAGTTTCCTGAGTAGGAACAAAATCCTATAATTTTACCTCTATATCCAAACACGAACACACTTTTTTCAACTTGAGAGATGCTCTGTATTTTCAACCTTTGAGTACAATCACCCTTTTGATGTATCTCTCATGTCATATCATACCATGGCCTCTATAAAAATCATCCTGAATAGCATACATGATCTGATTCTTCCCCAAGCAACTCAGAAGATACTTTACATAGCAAAATAACAGTGGAAGGCATTTCCACTAGACATTAGGAAATTAGTTAACAGACAGAAAAGGACTTAATGTGGCAGACAGTTTTGAGGGGAAGCTTCATGGTGGGTAAAACAAGGCAGCCGTGGGAAGCTGGAGTCATATAAGCAGGTGGAAGGAAACGTTTTTCATAAGTGTGTGTGTACAAATGTATACAAAGAGCTTATGTGAGTACAAATTGATGACAGTGGGCCCTGTATGCTTCCATATATCCTGTGTCTGCTTGCATAAAGTTTTAAAGTGATGCTATTTGACCTTAAGACACAGTCACCTCCTGAGTCAGAAGTCATTTTTATGCAGTCAGACAGGCACTGAGGTTCAAAATCTGTAGTGCATTCACCTTCCCTTCACTCCTCTCTGCCCCCTGCACTTGTTAGAGTATTTAGACATTCACTGCCACCGTGACACAGTTCCTCATAGACCCTGCTGTTCTGTTCCTCAACCCACTGCACTCTGGAAGTGACAAAAGCCACTTCCCAGGGAGCTGTGAGACAGACTCTCAGTAGCAGAGGTATAATTCCCTGCCCCCTCCTGCCCCAAATTCCATACTCCTGACACAGAAGCACAGTTAGAGATGAAAAATATGGTTCATTATCTTGGTAGCACAGAGAAAAATGTTATGGCTTTATTTAGCAGTGGCTTTTATGCTCTTAAAAACATGTTAATTTCATTTTTTATGTAATTGTGCATTAAATCATCTCAGACAATTGTGTGATTTGGAAATAAAAGTCCAACAAAATAAGTAAAAGCTATAATGTAATTTTTTTTTCCTTACTGCTTTTTGCAGTCTGTTTTTATGGTTCTCAAACATTAGTGTCTCTGCTCTTTCCTGGGAAGATGAATCTCAGAGCTCACAGAGCCCCTTGCCTTCCTGTCTTCAGTTCTCCCTGTGCTCTGGGCTTCTCCCTGCGGTTTCTGTATCCGCTGCTCATGAATTACCAGCTCCAACAACATTAGGACTTATAAAGCCTCCTAATCCTTTAGCCTGCTCTCTAATAGGGCCACCAGCTGGATGGATCCCTCAACCCTAGGAGAGATACTTTAAGAGACCCAAGTTGCTTAAAGAAAAATTGTGTCTCCTGGATTATAGGATCCCTCTGTACTCACAAAGAATTGGTGATGGGTTTCCTTTAACAAGAAGAGATGCAATGTAATATAATCTGGTATGTCTGTGAGAAATATTTTCTTTTCTTTTTTCAAAAAAAATTTGGTTATTTGAGAGAGCGAGAGAGACACAGGGAGAAAGAGAGAATGAGCGCACCAGGGCCTCCAGCCACTGCAAATGAACTCCAGATGCCTGCACCACCTAGTGCATCTGGCTTTAAGTGGGTACTAGAATTGAATTCAGGTCCTTCTGCTTTGCAGGCAAGCGCCTTAATCACTGAGCATTTTCTGCAGCCCAAGATTTTCTTTTCATTTAAAGCTAAGTTTGTTCATTTAACATGTGGGATCTTTCATCTCTCCAATCCCAAGCATAGTACAAGGGTCAGGTATACAATATTTATTATTTTATTTATTTTTATTTTTTTTTACTTTCTGATCCTCCTCCTCTGACTCTTCCTCCTTTTTCCTCTCATGTTTTAATGAAGAATTATTTTATAGGGCGTTGCATGTTCTTTAAGGGAATATACACTACTTCACCAAGGCTGGTTTAACCACAGACTTAAACTATAGAAACTTGTGCTCACCTTCTAGAGAAAAGAAGTCCAATGACAAGGACTTCTTTTGGCTGGGTTTGTCCATTCTAGGGCTTCTAGAGACAGATCTGTTCTGCACTCCTGTCTGTTGTGATTGCAGACACATCTTCCCCCAAGGTCTATTTGCAGCTTTTCTATTCATGCACATCCCTGTCTCCAAGTTCATCCTTTCTTTAAGGATATCAGTCCCATTAGACTATGGGTTACATAACACTGTACCTTTATTATCTTTGCAAAGGCCTTGCCATAAAAAAAGACCACATTCCTAGGGAGAAAGGGTGAATACTTTGATGTATTCAATGTGTGAATAAAGAATTGCACCATCTTACCCATAAGAATATATAAAACCCCTTTCTGATTTTTTTAATTTTAAAAATGAATTTCAAGAAGAGAGAGGGGGGATATGACAGGGCCTCCTGCCACTGCAAATGAACTCTAGAAGTATGTGCACTTTGTACATTCAGCTTTGCATGGTTACTGGAAATGGAGCCCAGGCCAGCAGGCATTGCACACAAATGTCTTTAGCTGCTGAACCATTTCTCCAGCCACTCTTTTATAATGATATTAACCCAATGTAAAAATATACAGCATTCCAAAGGCTAACACTCCACCATATGAATAACTTCTAACCAATTTTAGAATAATTTTTGGCACATCCTTGAGTGTATAAAACAAATTAATCATAGTTCAGCTATAGTATACCCTCAAGATAGATCCATGTATATGCACACATATGTCCACTAACACATACAACAGCTGGAGCACAAACATACAACCAGCAGTGAAATTAACTACCACCTGGGGCCACTGCAAAATGTCAATTAAACCGCCAAACTTTCAGAGCAAGTTCCTCCATCTTTCTGCCTTGGGGAGCTTTTGTGTTCAATTCATTGTAAAATAAAACAAGCAAATTTTTAACAGAATTAGACGAACAAATTACAATAAACTTTTTTTCTTAACATCATAAGAGAATATTCCTCAAGAACACCTTTAACTTGAACAGGAGAAAAGGAATGAACACACTGGAGTGCTTGAATTAAATAGGAGCACGAGAGGAATTGAAGTACAAACCAACAGGATAGTGCTTCATTTCATTATTTCTTTTATTAACATTTTCTATTTAAATAGGAGACACTGAAGTCAGAACCCAGGAGTAGACCTGAAGATAAGTTTGTGTTGTGGGCCTCAAGTTTAAATGACTTTGCTATACTTGATTACTTGATTTAAAATCATTTTCCACTTACACACACACACACACACACACACACACACACACACACACACACACACACACACACAGGCAAGCACAGGCGCAGGCGCAGGCTCGGGCACAGCCTTAATTTAATCAGCTTGTCTGCAAGGCCCATTTGTCTCCTTATGCTGCCCAGAATCCTTTTTTTTTTTTTTTTTTTATCCACAGGAGGTGAGAGGAAGTTTTCTAAAGGCCACTGGGAGCAAGGAAATGTCTCCATTCTAGTCATGGCGGCCATGCCTGGGACTTGCAATCGGGGACTGGTGGGCTGATGCTCAGGGACCAAGTGTTTTTTGTGAAGTACCTGACTTAATCATCATCACAATCTAACAGAGTAGGTACTGTTGATACCTGTTCTGGGATTCGGAATAAGCAACAAAGGTGATGGAGTTGGGGTCCATCCATATCATAAGTTACACAGCTGCAGCTTTTGAAAGTTTGACACTGAAAAGTGGAAGAGGCTGAATTTAATGTTGCTGGTTTCTTAAATCATATCCATCCCTTGGGAGGAATGGACATTCCTTTCTTTGAATGGGAGACGAGGAGCTGGAAACTGACATTACCTTATGTTGCAGCTAACAGGCAGTGGACTCTCATGGTTGACAGGCATCAAGTTGATTTCAGTGCTGCATGCAAGCAAATCACCACATCTGGCCCAAGTGTTTCTCAAGGAGACGGTTCTACGGTGATTTCTATCTGTAGCACAATCGGGATCAAAGCCTCCAGGCTGGCTCAGAAGCCTGCATTCGAGTCAATGTTTTACAACCTTGCTTTCCTAAGATAAAGCAACCTCTGCTTTATCCATCAACTAATGGGTTGGTATCCATCAACTTACTCATAAGATGTGTTTATGAAAATTACAGTGTGCTACTCAAACTTCTCAGCTGAATGACATATTTAATTAAGGGGGGAGCAAATCACGTAAAAGAATTCTGAGAAAACACTCTGAAGTTTGAACGAGTAAGTTATTTATGTGAAGATTTTCATGGTATTAAAACAATGAGGAAAACCTCAAAATATCTTAATACTCTTACCAGTAGGAGAGTCAGGTTATAACACATCCATATGAATAAGTATTCAGCCAGAAACACAAGTGTTCACAAACACTTGTGAATAGTAATTGACTTTTACTCCAGGTTTTAATGATGTAGAATATTGTAAAGATTTCAATGTATAAAGGCATTTGAAAAGCTGTCTAGATTTTAAAATTATTTATTTTTATTTTATTTTAATTTGAGAGAGAGAATGAGAGAGATAGAGACAGACAGAGGCAGAGAGAAAGAGTGAGTTATGAGCACACCAGGACCTCCTGCCACTTCACGGGAACTCCAGATGCATGTGCCACTTTGAGGACCTGGCTTTATGTGGGCACTGGGGAAGTGAACCAGGATCATCAAGTTTTCAGGCTTGGCAAGCAAGCACCTTTACCTGCTGAGCCATCTCTCCAGCCCTAGCATTTTATATTTACATGGACACAGAAGGAGAGTTGATACACATCCTGGTGGCAAAATGTGATTAGAGTTTCTATTCCTGCCTCACAGAATTCAAAACAGCCCAAACTTTGTATTAGTAGCACACATTATGTAAGCAGGGAACTCCACGGATTTGAAAGATATCCCTGGAACCATTACACATTTCACAACTGATGTAACCACCAAGTGGTTCATGTGTATTTTATGTCCATGCTGGTGGGCATCACACCTTCTCTGTACAAGTCCACAGTATACCTATCTAGACCATGCCCACCAAGTGGCAATGCGAAAGATATGATGCAGTTGTTCATATCACTAGAAATACAATGGACGTCTACTCGTGTTCATACCATTCAAATACTAATAACCAAGTGTGATTTTTTTTGTCTGTGATTCTTGTGTAGATGTGAGCTATCATTTCACTTGATTTGGGTTCAAAGTGAGTGCGTGCCCTATCAGAGGGATTTATTGCAAATGTTCATCTGTTAATGCTGATCTATAACGAGCTTTTACTTAGTCCATCTTTGAAAATAGCTTTTCACACAGACAGGTGACACATGTGCTAATCGAAACACATCGGGTTATCACTGCTTTGTTGCAATTTATAGTGCATCAAATGGCGAGGGCCACATATGGTCTCGGTTGCAGCTACGGGATGCACCTTTGTACCATGAAAACCCCACAGACAGCATGCATGGGAGTGGCGTGGGTGTGTGCCAATAAAACTTTATTTATGGAACACCAATCTTTGAATTTCAAATAATTTTAAGGTATCAAAAATGTTGTCCCATTTTTTATATTTTAGCCATATACAATCATAAGATCTGAAAATATTCCAAGATAAAAATATTCTTACGAAAAGACAAAATCAAATTTTGAAAACATGTGCATGTGTGCATGGGCACACAAGGGCCTCCTGCCACTGTAAATAAACATCAGATGCTTGCACCACTTTCTGCGTCTGGTTTACCTGGCCTGGCAGGTCTTGCAAGCAAGCACCTTTCACTCCTGAGCCATCTTCCTAGTCCCTCCATTATCAACTAACAGGTTATCTAGTAATAAGTACCTCCTCATATTTAACCTAACTGTGGACCTTTTCTTATCCCTGGTCTGGAAATAGGTATACATTTCTCTAAGCTTTGTTTCCCAATCATCTTTGTTAGCATGGGATATAGTCATACACACTTTAGGAAAAATTAAAAATACCTTTAGGTTAAATGATGTGTCAAATTTGTCTATGAGTTAATGAGCTTAGAGTTAAAGAATTAATTACACAGTAGATACTGAAAAATTATTAAAATGACATTGTGTACAATACTTATAGAACCAGAAAGGCAGGATATACAAAATCTGCTACTACTTCCAGATCCAGGAATATTATAAATGAAATTCCAAGTTGTCAGAAGCTATGCAAAACAGACCCTTTTGAAGAAATAAAGTCCAATATTTAACCTATTACAAAGAAAACAAAGGTGATTCATGTTCTGGCTTTCTAACTTATGTTTTTGTATGATTTCACTTCCTAAGAGATTATCTGAGAACTGACCAGAACTCCAAACATGATCTAAGGATTTCTTCAGTTTGGGACAGGAGGATAATATTGGACATTTCCAGAAGCTGAGAAGTGTGTTAATAAGTTAACTATTTACTTGGACATATCCTTAAAGGAAGGTCCCTCCCAAAGTAAAGACGCTGCCAGGCGTGGTGGCACATGCCTTTAATCCCAGCACTGGGGAGGCAGAGGTAGGAGGATTGCTGTGAGTTCCAGGCCACCCTGAGACTGAATTCCAGGTCAGCCTGGACTAGAGCGAGACCCTACCTCAAAAAACAAACAACAACAACAAAAAAGTAAAGATGCTGATTTGTGAATACTTGAATCTCTGCTCCAATCTAGTAGATGTCTGGACCACTTGGGCTTCCTTCTGACTCAATTATGTGACAACCACCTGGGTTTCTTATTAACACTCAGTTATTGTTCAGAAACAGAACATTCCATATTTTCTTCCAGAAGAATGTATAGACACAGTTCTCCTCAGCTCGCCTCCTTATGAGGTACAAATTTCTTTAATAAAGAGACAATATTTTGAGAAGTAATTTTGTACCTGAGACGATGGTGTAAAGTTCTTATGGAAATTAATCAATGCTTACTACGGATAGCTATTTGTGTGAGCCCTCATCATGGGCAAATTCCCCAGTCAGTGCTGAAGGGTGAGGGGAAGTGGGCAGTCAGGCAAGAAAAATACCAAAAGAAATCTCCTGCCGGGAAGGAGAGGATAGCTCAAGTGGTCCCCATGGAGGGTTTATATATGCACAAGTCAGACTCTGCTCCAGTTTATTTTTAAAACTTGCACATAATTCACAATATTCCTTGGAGTGTGGCTTCAAATGCCTCAGGTGCTTTATTAAGATGTAAATTCTTGGTTGCATCCCAGGCTTATTGAGAGAGAATCAGTGCAGTGTATTCTAAGCCATCTGGACAGCTATGCATTAAAAGCCATTAAAATGGACCATTCCCCAGGCACATGATGACACCCTCCTTATGGAACAGGGGACAGTTCTTTACTCATTGCAACAAACATCCTAGAGATCATATAAGGGGTCCAGCTTCACCTATACCAGAAAATGAACTTGTATCGAAAGCCTCAAAGGAATCACAGCAAAGAAATTAAGCAACCACAGGGGAAAAAAGTTGTTGGCAAGTCCTGGTGCTAGGAAAGATTGAAACTTCATGTTTGAACACAGAGTTCATGTCTTCTTTGAGGTATGAAAATCTGCTTCTTTTCTCACTGTCTCAGTAAAAGTGTTGTGATTCCAAATTATTGATTCAAAACTAATCTATCGGTTTTGAAAGGAAATGTGACAATGTTTCTAAAAACGTCAAGTGTCAATGAAGATCTGGATGCAAATAATCCCCCTTTGACACCCAGTTGAAGGCTTAATGCATTCTTGTCCATTCCTCATGATTTTTTGGTATTGAGCAACTTAGTATAGGAGAAGCTTGAACCTTACACCCTTGTGTTTAACTGGGTCCAGATTGACAGCAGACAAAGACACCCCCCTGCCCATTCTGTATCTAATTAGGTGGAGCAGTTTGGGAGTTAAAGGAAACCAAACATAAAAAGTTTATGTTTCCAATTATTCTGATGTAAGAGAAACTGGTGACCAGGAGATTTAGATAGATATGAGTTTGACGCAGGTCTAACTTTCTAGCTCTGTGCCCTTGGACAACCACCACTCCCAATCAATTCCCTGTCAAGATTTAGTTACCTATGGGGATTATCTATATATGGTTTGCACACACACACACACACACACACACACACACACACAGTTACCTTTCCCCACAGGTACACAACATAGTCATTCACAAGCATGCTTATTTTGCAATACTGTGAATGTGGAGTGAAACAAGGTGAATCAAAGGATTAGCACTGAACCTGGCTGACAGTGGTATTCATTGCTGACTAGAAGTGAGATGAGAAAGCAAGCCAGCTAGAGAATGCAGGAGTTGAGGCCAGAGAAAGCGACAAAACAAAAACAAAACTAAAACTAAAACTCCTGTGACAAAATAGAGACGATCCAAGGTGTCATGCAAAGATTTGCTCCTGTTTTTGGTAGCTTGCTTTGTCACAGGTGTGACTTTGCCCCTGGGTCTGGCATGTGGTACCCAGGCCAACCCCTCTCTGACTGAGTAAGCATCATTAGGCTGGCCCAGCAGAATAAGCACAAAAGGTTATTAGTATTTCATCTCAGCCGAAAATGTCAAGCCGTATCAGCCTTGCGGATGCTGATCGGATGCTGTTATAGTGTGTTAATGAAAGGAAACAAGGTGCGGTGTACACGGTGAAAACCCGGAGTGAGTGGACCTTAGCGTCTATGCTGCTTCCTAAGCTTCCACCCTCATTAAAATATGCAGATCGTATCATTAGCAAACAGTTTCCTGGCGGTTTTCTCTTCATCCAGTTGCCGGCACATGTTTGTAGGTTGTTATCACAAAGACTTAAACCAGGGCTGTATTCGATAGAAAATCAAAGGAAAATTAAGATGAAGAGTCAGAAGCAGCTTTTACAAGGCAGGTTTTCATCAGAAGGTGGTTTCCCCCTCCTGGAAGTAGGATTCTGTATTAAAAGCAAAGAAGAAAGACCACTGTGGCTGTCTGTTTTGTTCCTCCAACAACATCCAAAAAAAAAACCATATTGAAGTTTTGTGTTTTCCCAAAGCTTTGCTCTCCAATTTGTGGGCATGTGGTAAAGGATTTAACGTGATGATGCTCATTACACCTGGCTTTCATTCAGCAAGACGATGAGGAAAATCTGTGAAATTGAACAAATGATCATTTCAAAGACTTTTAAGGAAGCTTCAGCTTCTGCCTACATGGGTCTATCTCATTGTTCGTCTTGATTTTCACACCTTCTCTCTTGTCTTCTTTCCTTTGTTTGATAGTTTTCTCTGTTCTTCTGTTTTCCTTTCTCCCTTCTACTCTCTATTTTAAGATCTTCACAACCATCCACTCATTCACCCACCCATCTAAATACTTACCAACATCAATAATGTGTTTCTTTTGTTCA